>CM076570.1:1207224459-1207281752 GCA_034641835.2 Pinus albicaulis | reverse complement strand
AGTGGCAGTTTTAACCAAGGTTCTATACGACCACAAAGATAGGAAGTGCATGAGGTGCCAGTTGGTTTTGTGCTTGTTCACCATTTGATGAAGCATGGTTTTAAGGATTTTATTGACCGCTTCAACTTGTCCATTAACTTGGGTATAATAAGGCGATGAATATTGGTGCTCAAATCCCAAAAGAGAGGATAGATCACACCGTATCTCATCTTCAAAATTTCGACAATGGTCAAAGACCAATTGTTTCAGAACCCATAATTCAGAGATAACATGGTTAAAGAAAAAGAGGGCCATGATAGCCGCAATGTTATTGAACGTTGGCATAGCCTCAACCCATTTGGTGAAATATTTGATGACCGTGATAATATACTTGTGGTTATTAGCAAATGGAGTTTGAAACTTCATAAAGTCAATAGCCCATTTGTAGAAAGGAATACTTGAGATGATAGGATGGATGGGAGAAGGTGGACCTCTTTCATTTTGGGCAGATAGATGGCAATTGGGATAGTATTTGACTGCCTTAATGTAATCTCCTAAGAGAGAAGGCAAAAAATAACCAACGCACAAGATTTTTTGGGTAGTGGCCATACCAGAGAGGTGGCTACCACAAGTGTCGTTGTGGCAGGCATTAAAGACATGCTCAACTTCAGCATGTGTGAGAGAACAACAGAGGACAGTATCAACACTATGATGATAGAGATCATCACTGATGAGAAGGTAGGGAGGGGCTTAGTGTAGTATACATCGTCGATCATCATGATTGAGATGGAGGCAAAATTTCTGGGTTCACAGATATGTAAGGATGTTGCTATACCAAGTACCATTCGAAGTGATGGCAAACAAATTTTCATCGGGTAAATCATTATTAACCGGCAGATCACATGCAACAGTATGAAATTCAAAGATAAGTTCAGCAAGCGCCAAACCTTTATTACTCTTTGGTGTGACAAATTCAAGATTGAATTCCTGGAGGATAACGATCCAATGAGCATATTTCCCATTAATAATCCATCGACGTAATAGGAAATCCATTGGGTTGAAATTGGTCGCAACCTTGGTAGTATGCGTAAGGATATAATGTGTTATTTTATAGTAGAATAAAATGGAGCAAACTCATATAGCATGTTTATGAAAACCGCTACAATTCCCATATAAAAAATGGGAAATTATTTCGACGAATTTCATTACAAGGCTTCTAAAGGTGCAAGGGAGAGACTCTATCCTCATGGTGGTGGATAGGATTAAAAAAAATCAATTTCATGGCACTATCTTCTAACTAATTAGTTACGTATGTGGCAAAGACATCCTTTCAAGAGGTGTTCAAATTATACGGTATTTTTTGAGAAGTGTAGTAAGAAAGGCTCAATTTGACTTTAGCCTTAGTGAAATTGAGAAAAATCGAAATTTCAACATCAATAGACAACTTTGATTATTAACTGAGGTGAAATGGCTCAGAGTTTAGTTAAGAATGTGTGATTGCTAGTTTGTATCAATCAAGGTCAATTATTTCCATTTGTATTTAGTTAAACTAGTTCTAATTGTTGATAGAAGGAGTGAAAGTTCAGTTGTGCAGTGGTGTAATGTTCCTTTTCGGGAATTTCTGCAATTTCTTCAATGAGGACGATGTATAAGAAAAATAATACAATAAAAATGTTGAACAGGACTTCAATCCTCTTTTATATACTGTATTTAGCTTAAATATAAAAGGGCGTCAGAAAGAAATCATTCTAGCTACATTAAACATATCTCCCCAGCTCAAATATGCTCAAAATCACCCCAATCCCACTACTTCATAAAATAGAAATGCTGGAGACAGAAAAAGCATTATTTTTATTATGAAAACTACAGAAAAAGATAATGAAACACATATTTGGAGCTTTCATTCATCATAGAATCATAAATGAGAGGTTTGGCCTCTTTTACAAGCACATCGGAGCACCCCGGCAAGGGTTTCCGGCAAAATAGCAACACAAGATACAGAACTACAGAAAATAACGCTGTACCCAGAAACTTTGTATTAGAAAATACTAGATATAATATGAAATACACAAATAATAAATAAATTGGCCCAAGGCCTCCCTCAATAGAGCTCCCAGAGTGAAATAGACACCTCCTCCTCAGAAACTAGTATAAAACAAGAGGGTTTCACCCAGCTCCTGCTACTACTGCAAAAATGACGCATTTACTGAAGGTGAATACATTGTATGTGATGAAAAATAGATAACCTCAAGGAAAATGATGAAAAGTGAGCTCAGGACCTCCTCCTTATATCTCCCAATCAACTAGACCAAAGGTAAGGATGGAATTCCCACATGAGAATTGTTTGCACTAAACAATGCTACAACTGCGGCTAAACAGCTGAATCTTTCAATCAGTCATAAGACCAAAACAAGATGAATGAATGAATCCTTTGCTGCCATCTCCTACTTCTTATCCTTGGTGAGATTTTCCACCCCGGACCCCACTCATTGGTGATATGACTTCCTTGAGAAGATTCCCCTTTCAAAACTGCGTTGCCCTAGTAGCTTTCCCTCCTTTTGTGACAGTGCTGTTGACTTGGTCAACAGGATCTAGATCATTTATTTTCCCTCCTTTCACACCAAAGTGGCTTTATTTTTTCCTCCTACTCCAATCCCTTTTCACACTGGGATATGTTTTATTGTCTTCCCTACTTCTTATTTAAAAAATGGGGCAGTTATAATATTCCAAGTAGCAGTGGCTAATTGGGAATATTACAGTCCTCCCCACTCAAAATTTTCTTACCCACAAGCAACGGTAAAGAAGGATGCTGCAAGATCTTCTCTCCTTCCCAAGTGGCATCCTCATCTGGTAGATTCCTCCATCGAATCAGATATTCCTTGATGACTCTGTTTCTCAGCTGCCTCTCCCTTATGTCTAATATTGCTTCTGGATGCAAGATTAAGTGGCCCTCATCATCAATAGGGGGGAGATCCATGTTGGCAACTACATTCCTCCCAATGGCCTTCTTGAGGCAAGATACATGGAATATATTGTGTATCTTGCTCCCCTTAGGAAGTTCCAACTCATATGCTACCTTATCGATACATTTGACCACCTTATATGGCCCATAGAAACATGGTTTGAGCTTCTCACCTCCCTTCTCCTTGAGTGTGGATTGTTTGTAAGGCTGAAGACACAGATAGACAAGATCTCCCACCTCAAACTATCTTTCTATCTGACCACGGTCTGCATACATCTTTTGTTGGTTCTGGGCAGTGGCAATGTTGTCTTTGAGTGCCCTGAGTATGTCCTGGTTCTCCTGAATCCATTCCTTTTCCCTTGGAGCTTTACTTGCCCCAAACATAACATCATCAAATGAGAGTGCCTCATACCCATATAAGGCTAGGAATGGAGTCATGCCAATAGAAGTATGGTGAGTAGTGTTGTAACAATACTCTCCCAAGTGGAGCCAGCGCAGCTAAGCTCTCTGTTGCCCTACCACATAGTTTCTCAAGTAGCCTTCTAGCCACTTGTTCACTATCTCAGTCTTTCCATCAGTTTGGGGATGGTAGATAGTGCTTGGAGTCAAATCAGTCCCCACTAACTGGAAAAGTTCTTTCCAAATGCCACCCATGAAGTGGCTGTCCTGATCACTCACTATGGTCCTTAGGAGACCATGGAGTCTAAATACATCTCTGAAGAATAGCACAGCTACCTGTGAAGCAGTATAATGTGCAGAAATGGAAAAGAAATGAGAGTAATTTGTTAGTCTATCAACAACAACAAAGATACATTCCTTACCCTGCACTGTCGGTAAGCCGATGATGAAGTACATAGAGATACTTTCCCACTTCCCATCTGGAATAGGTAGTGGCTGCAATAACCCAGCAGGGTGAGTGTGTTTTTCCTTGTTCTTTTGACAAGCGGTGCATTCTCTGACATGTCGGAGCACATCCTCCCTGAGACCCTTCCATGAGAATCTCTCTCTGATAGCCCTGTAGGTCTTTGTGAAACCTTGATGCCCAACAAGTGGGGAATCATGTGATTCCAATAAAATCTTCTCCTTGAGCTTGGAGTTCTTAGCCAAGAAGATCTGATCATGGTAATAGATGACCTCATCCATCACCCTAAACCTCTCATCCGATACCACCCCATCAAGTATCTCACATGCAAAGTCATCTTTGGAATACTCAACTAAAAGCTGAGCTTTCCAATATGCATCCATGCCCCTCAAAGACAGCGTTGTAGGCCTCATGGATAGTGCATTAGCTACAACATTACACTTTCCCTTGACATATTCTATGTCAAAATCATAAGCTTGGAGTTTTCTCACCCACTTTTTTTGTCTCTCCTGGAGTTGTCTCTACTCAAGAAAGAATCTAAGACTGTTGTGATCATTCTTCACCTTGAACTTATTCCCCACCAAGTACTGCTGGAATTTGGCCAATGCATGCATGATGGCCAACATTTCTTTATCATAGATGGGGTATAACCTCTTATGAGGGAGCAACTTCCTGCTCTCAAAGGCTATAGGATGCCCACCTTGCATCAAGACTACCCCAATACCTTCACCTGATGCATCACATTCTAGCACAAAAGGTTGAGAAAAGGTAGGAAAAACCAAAACAGGACAACTACTCATTACCTCTTTCAGCTTATCAAAAGTCCTCTGCACTGTAGGTGTCTAATGGAAAGCTCCCTTCTTTGTCAAGTCGGTGAGTGGTGCTGCTAGCTGTGAAAATCCTTTCACAAAATTCTGGTAATAAGTGCATATGCCCACAAACCCTATGAGTTCTGTAACATTCCTGGGCTCAGGCCAATCTCTGATAGCATGGATCTTCTCCTAATGTACCCTCACTCCATCCACTCCTATGATGTGCCCCAAATACAACATCTTTGTGAGGCCAAATTCACATTTGGAGAGCTTGGCATAGAATTGTTGCTCCTTGAGGATATGTAAAACTGTCTCAATATGCTGCAAGTGCTCCTCCCAAGTGCGGCTGTAGGTCCCCATAGTAATGGTTAGTGCCAGAACATACTTGGCACATTTCAGGGTCATAGCTCCTGGGACCAAAACTGAAAATCCCTCAAACTCCTCCATGTGGATTCCTCTCCTTTGTACCAGTTGTGCATCAATAAAATTATGAGTGGCTCCACTATCTATCAATACAAAAACTCTTTTCCCCATGATAGTACCTCTTACCCTCAAGGTTAGATACTTTGGGACTCCTCTTAACGCTGCAATAACTCCCCCTCTTGGAGCAAAGTCTTCCATGGATTGTACAGTGCTGGCATCCTTCTTGGAGAAGGTATTGACATGATGTGTCCTTCCTGTAACACATTCTCCCTCCAAATCCTGAACATGGATTGTCTCCCTTGGCCTTGAGTGAGTCTCTTGCTGCAAAAAGGTTCTTGCCTTGGGCAACATGTGTTGTCGATCTCTAGCTTTCTCCACAACTTCAAGGAGTGTGGTTGGTTTAGTAGATTTGACCAACCCTTGTAATGGTTCAGCCATCCCATTCACAAAAATGCATACCTTCCTGCTCATAGTGAGGTTGGATACCATCAATGAAAGCTGCAAATACTAAGCAATGTAATCCTCAAGATATCTCTCCTGCTTGAGCTTGGTTAACTTGGCAAAGTGGGCTTCCGGATCTCTTGGATCAAACCTCTCCACTAGCTTCTTGGTGAAAGATGAGTATGAAGTGATATGATGATGCCCAAGTGTGGTCGGTCCATGAAACCACCATTCCTGAGCTTCCCCTTCTAGGTGCAGCGCAACTATCTTGATGGCTTCTATCTCAAAAACCTTTTTGAGCTGGAAGTATGTGTCCAACTTCTCCACTCAAGCCTTTGTTGTGCACTTAGGTGTCCCATAAAATGTGGGAAAGAAGAAGCCTACCATATTGCGATGTAGGGATGATCCCTGCATCAAGTTCTCCTCCTTTTGATGAAGATTAATCCTCCTCCCATCCTTGATCCAAGAAAACTCCTGAAAGCCCAAGTGCTCCTTGAGCCCTTGAGATTGGAGTTCATATTCTTCAAAATATTATCCTAGGTTTCCCTCCTTGTCTCCCCCAGTTAGAAATGAAGGCATGGTAGAGCACTGTGATGCAGCCGAATACCCCATGCCATTTACCGTGCTGGTGCTTTCCATTTGGCAAAACTCTATAGAATCCCCTTCATGTCTCATCTCCTTGAGTTCCCTTGGAATGTCCTGCAGGGTTTGAAGTAGGAGTTTTGAAATGTCTTCCTTCTCCATATTGAATAGAAATATCTCCCCACAAGTTGAGTCAACAACAGAGCTCTGATACCACTGTAATGTTCCTTTTCAGGAATTTCTACAATTTCTTCAATGAGGACGCTATATAAGGAAAACCATGCAATAAAAACACTGAACAGGACTTGGATCCTCTTTTATATACTGTATTTAGCTTAAATATAAAAGGGCATATGAAATAAATCATTCTAGCTACATTAAACAGATCTCCCCAGCTCAAATATGCTCAAAAGCACCCCAATCCCACTACTTCATAAAATAGATATGCCGGAGACTGCAACAGTGTTATTTTTATTATGAAAACTATTTAAAAAGATAATGAAACACATATCTGGAGCTTTCATTCATCATAGAATCAGAAATGAGAGGTTTGACCTCTTTTACATGCACATCGGAGCACCCCGGCAAGGGTTTCCAGCAAAATAGCAACACAAGATAAAACACTGCAGAAAATAACACTATACCCAGCAAATATGTATTATAAAATACTAAATATAATCTGAAATACACAAATAATCCATAAATTGGCCCAAGGCCTCCCTCAATAGACCTCCCGGAGTGAAATAGACACCACCTCCTCAGAAACTAGCATAAAACAAGAGGGTTTCACCCAGCTGTTGCTGCTACTGCAGAAATGATGCGGTTACTGAAGGTGACTGCGTTGTATGTGATGCAGAATAGACAACCTCAAGGAAAATTATGAAAAGTGAGCTCAGGACCTCCTCCTTAGATCTCCCAATCAGCTAGACCAAAGGTAAGAATGGAATTCCCGCATGAGAATTCTTTACACTAAACAGTGCTGCAACTCTGGCTAAATAGCTGAAGCTTGCAATCAGTCATAAGACCAAAACAAGATGAATGTATTTTTCTTCCATCTCCTCCTTCTTATCCTTGGTGAGCTTTTCCACCCCGGACCCCACTCATTGGTGATGTGACTTCCTTGAGAAGATTCCCCTTTCAAAACTGCGCTGCCCTAGTAGCTTTCCCTCCTTTTGTGACAACGATGTTCACTTGGTCAACTAGATATAGCTCATTGTTTTTCCCTCCTTTCACACCAAAGTGGTTTTATTTTGTCCTCCTACTCCAATCCCTTTTCACACTGGGATATGTTTTATTGTCTTCCCTACTTCTTATTTAAAAAATGGAGCAGTTGTAATATTCCAAGTAGCAGTGGCTAATTGGGAATATTACAAGTGGGACAACATTATAACTCATTCATCATCTAATTAATTGATCAGTCAACCCAAAATATCTAGTTCATGCAAAGAATTCGAGTTCCCTAGTTGTGGTGGAGATTCTAAGGTAGTGTGACATCAGTTGTAGACTAGTCTTGACTATACAGGTGTTTCATGTAGTCAAACGATCAACCTTTGAAATTGCACAAGCATTTTGGAGGAAATTCCAAAATAATAGGGGTCAACTTTCCTCAGAAATTCTGTAAGGAAATATGAGCAAATGCAGGAAGAAACATGAGTACAGGAAACACGAGTGTAGGCAGAGAGATAGCTTATTCACTTGTAGTTTGATCTTAGATTGAGCTAGAAATTGTAATACATCTCTATTCATCAGATGAATGCAAGCAGGAAAAGGGGTTTTTAGCATATTTCTTTCCCCTTATTATGTGCATGTGCTTTATTTCTTATTGCATGTTTCTGATTATTGTTCTAAATTGTGAATTGAATTCCGTAGAGAAGTAGATTAGTATTGTGTCTTGTGATTTAGATTAAAATTTCATGAGCAGTTAGAATTCTACAGCATAATTTATATAGGGTTCCCAAACACATTATTAGTGAGTGATATGGCAGGATCCTTGGCACATTTTGGAAGAAACTATTTATATTAATCGACATGGATCTAACCTCCAGTACTAGTTATCATCCGCAAATAGATGACCAAAAATAAATCATCAACAAGTGGGTGGAAGGATATTTGAGGAGCTATGTGGCCAGGCTAGGTAGCAGAAAAATTGGATTAGGTGGCTGCACATGGTTGAGTAATACTATAACATCACCTACCATATGTCTATCGAGATGACTCCCTTCGGAGAATTTTATGGGTATGATTCTCCCACATTCAATGAGATGGGACTAGGAGATAGTAGGGAACCAATGGTCAGGGATTGATTGTGGGAGAGTCAGGATATTCTCAAAATCCTTTTGGATAACCTATAGCTAGCCAAAAATAAACATAAGATGTATATAGATCACCATAAGGTGGAGCCCAGCTTCCAAGAGGGGAATCTTGTTTTCCTAAGACTTCAACCATATAGGAAATCATCCTTGAAAAAGAGTGGCTATAAGAAGTTAAATCCACGATTTTATGGGCCTTACAATGATGATAAGGAAGACTGGGGAGGTTTATTATGATTTGGAATTATTAGAATAAAGAAATATTCACAATATTTTCCATGTATCTTACCTTAAAAATGTGCCTAGACAACAAGTCAAGGCCACACCAAAGCTTCCACCACTTGGCGAAGAAGGGAAATTGGTCCTTATTTCCAAGTATTTCATGTACATAATGAAAAGGAAGATGAAGAGTAGACTAATTTGGGAGTATTTAATTTGATGGAAGGGGTTTCCAATGGAAGATGTTAAATGGAAAGGTAAACATGTTTTGTAACACCACGACTTGTAGTTGCTCGAGTGACAAGCAACTCAGGAAGGGAGGATTGTAATGTCCCTTTCCAATTCATAGGAGCATGAGGGGTTTGGAATCATAACCTACCTGGATCCCACGGGATATTGATAGAAAAAGGATTCAACAAGAATAAATTAATCAATAATTAAATAAAGTCACTTTATAAATATTAAGTGACCCATGGTTTTTGCTCATCACCCATGGTTTTCAGAGGAAAAATATTATGAAGTAGAGAAGGATACTCAAGGGGACATATGTGAAGAATTATTGGTGAATTGGCAAGGAGCTCAAGTATCTTAGCGAGAGAGGGAAAAAACCTAATTATTTTCTAGTTTCGGTGTAGATATATACACACCCTAGCTGGTGGTGGTCGGTTTCAATGGTTCTAAATCCAACCCGATCATTTGACTTTGCAAGGAAACCAAATCATTTGTTGAGTAGGATGAATATCTATTAGAAGAGAGCCTAACTTGTTGTCTATCTAAGAGGACAATTTCAATTTTGTGTTTATAACATAAGGTTCTAGTGAAGCCCAAATATATTCTAAATAAGAAATTGCCCAGGGAATCATTGGGGTATCGTGGGCATAACGTTTCACCCCGAAATCCAATTTGGGCACTCTTTATTTCAAAAGAAATATCTTGAAGAGATATACAACTTATCTTTAAGGTAATCTTTCATGAAAATAGAAGCTTTCAGTATTTCGGCCATAATGTTTCACCCTAAACTCAAATTTTAGCGCTCTTGGTGTCAAAAGAAAGCTCTTGGAGATAGATCTACAACTTTTCTATTACAAGTTTTTGAAGATTCCTCAGAGTTTTTCTAGCATGTTCCTTTTAGTACTAAAATACCAAAAAATAATCTTTTAATAATGTGAAAAGATTGTTTCTTTCGAGTACTAAAATGAATGACCTGGAAAATATGTGAGGAATCTTTAAAAACTTACAATAAAAAATTTGTAGAGCTGTTCAAGAGAATTATTTTGCACGAATGCCCAAATAGTTCGGGGTGAAAATTTAAGAGAAAAATACCTAAGGTGTGCAAAGATTCCTATCAAAAGATTCTTTCTTGAAAAATGACAAAAATGGCTTTAAAATGAGCTTACCTTAAAATACATAAGGAGTTCGGAGTGAAAAGTTATGCCCAAAATACTCCAAAAGATTCCCTGATTACATAAAATAAATTGAATTACACCTTAGTGAGATGTCGATTTACACCTTCAAATATCAACAAATGTATCTCTATTTGTGGGCAGAATTGATCTTTATTGGAGGGTTGACTTGCCTGTTGCAAGAAGGCCAAATTTATCTGTTGAAGGGCCGATCAATTAACAGGCCATTTAGGAGTTTCAGGAGTTCATCCGCAAGTTTTTTGTCTCAAGAATTTATGTTCTCCAGAGAATTCCATTAATAAAATATTGTTAGAGTTGCAGCATATTTCTAATTTCTAAGTTTTTACACTGCAAATTTAATTTAATTGAGAGGTTCGTAATTAATATGTTAAATTGTGTAGTTTTTTATTTTTATTTTTTGGAAGTAAATTTAAAGTATAATTTTTTGAAATAAATTTGTGAAATTTTAGTCAAATAATTTTATGGAAATATTGTACGTTCAAAAATGACTTATTAATATCACATGCCCAAAAATTATAACTCATTTCATATCATATTAGTTTATATAACATTTTTAATTAATCAATTTATTTAAAAAATAAATTAAAAAAAATAATTAATTTTAAGATAAATCTTTTTTTTTTATTATTATTATAAAAATTTCAATCATAAATATTATATTTTTGTGTATAAATTTTTTTGGTGAAAATCACATGTAAGAAAATTTTTGTGGACGCTTTTAATGAGCCAGTGTGGTTCATCATCAGGACAAGATGAGAAATCTTATCAAGAAACCTAATTAAATAGATAAAGAAAGCTCCAACTAACCATTGTAAAATAATGGCTAGTTTCACTAGAACAAGAAATTAAGTTAAATTTCATCATATTATATTTTAATTTTAATTTTTAATTTAAATATAATTTAATATTAATGTTTTTTAATAAATTTAATATTAATATTTTTTAATAAAATTCTATATTTTTATTATTTTAATACTTTGAATTATATATATAAATAAATAAATAATAATAATAATAATAAAATAACTAAATAATAACACTAATAATAATAATAAATATAAAAATAAATAGATAAATTTCTTATTTAATTTACTCAATAGGTAATTTTACTATTTTAAATCATAATATAATAAGGATGATACTAATAAGAAAAATCAAAATGATAGTAATTATAATAATAAACCAAAAGGAACAGACAGGGAGAAAGAAACCATGAGTTAGAGGTGAGGGAACAATATGAGGGAGCATAGAGGAAGAGGAAAAAAATGGAAACTAAGAGTGAAGGGCGGGAATCCAACATCTACTAACACTCCACCCATCATCCCTGTCAAGGTTAACCAGCCTCTTTTCAATTTCCAATGCTTCCCTCAACTTGGAGTGGTGGAAATGGTCAATCCTCGCAATAACCTCAACATTTTCAATACAAATGTGATGATTTGTCTTTTTAGCATGCTCTGTTAAGGCAGAGAACTGAGATCTACTATGTCTAAGGTCAACAATATGTTCATGAATTCTTTGATTAATTGATCGACCAGTTTCACCGATGTAAGGCGTCCCACAAGAGCGCGAAATCAAGTAAACACCCTTAC
Organism: Pinus albicaulis; assembly: GCA_034641835.2. NCBI lineage: Eukaryota > Viridiplantae > Streptophyta > Pinopsida > Pinales > Pinaceae > Pinus > Pinus albicaulis. Next base: position 1,207,270,150 of record CM076570.1, on the reverse strand, counting down.
TATCCTTAGGGAAAATCTGGTCCTTAACCAATCTAAGCGAACTCTGAATGGTGTGCAGGGGCCTGAAGGTTGAGGACACATTATGTTTCTTCAAGATCCTAGCGATTTTATCAGTAGTACCTTGAATAAACGGAAGGTGAACTCCAGATAACCGATCACAAGGATCTTTCTTAACCTTAGGACTTTTTTCAATGTTTTGAAAAGCTCTAAGACATTGAACCCTGCTATAACCATTCTTACTAAAAACATTAAAGAGATTAAATTTTTCACCTTCAAAGTGGTGCTCATCGGAGATTCTAAAGGCTCTGGTTACTAGGGTACTGAGAACCCCAAGCTTCTAAGCCGCGAAATGATGAGAACTAGTATGCAAATATTGCTTAGTATGTGTCTTCTTTCTAGAGGCTTGATGAAAGAAGGAACCATCATCATTTCTCGAAAGAAAAACATCGAGAAAAAGCAAGCTACCATCCATTTCAATATTCTTAATATTATATTTTTATTATCCATTTAGTAATTATTAATAATTAAATTTAATAATTAGGCCGATAGGCCTTCTCTTATGCAAGAGATGTAGTTTTTTATCGTCAAAACTTTTAATCTCCGACTGACACATGTTCCCCTGACACCTGTTTCTGGTTTCCGATTTGTTGGAAAAAACCAGTTATTGTTATCCGGCCGCCTCCACTCTTCGTCCCCGCGGACTCGCTTTGGGGCGCTTAAATCACGACTGTACTCAAAACTGCCCATCCCGAATTCATCGTTGTTTTCTCTGGTTTGAGCTACTCCACAGATCTGTGTTTGTTAAAATCAACAGATTTCAGCTTCGAATCATAATATGCTCGGGTTTTTGGGGTTTATGCTCTTCATTCTGTCTCTGCCATTCTCCGCCCACTGTCTCGTCTTGAACACCTAATGATCAAGTCAGGTAACAACACCTTTATTCTATCTTGATGTCCTATAGATTTATCAATCTCCAACGTTGTAGAGCTCTTTTTGCTGCAATTTCATGGATATTTTAGAGTCAATCAAATTGCTTCGGTTATGAGTCTTGGAGATGTTTCAACGGTGATATGTTTTCTTATTCTTCTGTTCTGTTGCCGTTAGTAAAATATTTTCTTGGGCTTTTCTGCCATTTAAAACGTTTTAATGCAGGTTTTGTAAACAGGTTGCGGACTCTTATGTAAAGGCCCTCTTCCCATATGTAAGTAAATAGTGTGGTCAATTAACAGTGTGTTATGTGGCTAATGGAAAAATGATCGATGGTTTATGACTCCATTTCATTTATATTGAGACTTCCAGCTTCTGCGTTATCTGTGGAAGTTCAGTTCGGCCATTTTCCCAACTCCTTCATAGAATTAACATTTTCTTTCGCATTTGGGCTAAACACTGAACTAACATTTTCAGAGATGGTCAGAAGAAGCATTGCAAATACGGCATCTATAAATTGGCTATTCGAGATGGTCAGAAGAGGCACTGCAAATACAGCATCTATAAACTGTGTTGTGAGCTTCAGATTGCACTGGTTCAGGGTTTTTGCAAAATAGCACACAAAACGGCCCAAGTTGTGGATGACTTAAACAAAAGAATGGCAGATTTTGCGCAAGAGAGGAAGAAGTATCTAAACATTGTAGAAATAGTGGGGATGGGCAAGTCCGGAAAAACAACACTGGCCAGGCACTTGTTCAACATCTACCACTCTGCATTTCATGCCTCATGTTTTCTGTTTGATGTGTGCGAAGCATCTGCTAACAATAACTTACCAGCTCTCTAAAGAAAACTATTAAAAGAGCTATTGCATGTTAATTACGACATTGACAATGTTAGTCAAGGAAAGGAGTTTCTCAGATTTGGTTTTGCCAGCTGAGACTCGCCGCTTTCTTATAATTCTTGATGACATTGATCATAATGAGCAAGTAGACGCCCTCTTAGCAAAAAATGTTCTGAGATCTGATAGTTGTGGGTGAGTGTTTGTTTACATTTAGGTAGTTCTAATTTAATGAGTTTTTCTCTTTGGGTGTGCCAATGTAATGCTTTTTACGCATTTTCTTCATTTTGCTGAATCTAAAAGGCTTGCATTTCTTTTTTTCTACTTATGACGTGCAGAAGTTTCAACATTTCTCCATGCCTGTGAGGGAGAAGCGGTGACTAGGCTTACCAATGAGAAAGTTCCATACTTCAATGCTCCCATATATTTGCAGAATAAAACCCAGATAGGCAAAGTTCAAGAAATCTTTGGTCCTATTAATGAAGCTGTAAGTTAAATTCTTCTGGGTTTCTGCTTGCTTATTGGATTACTTGTACCTTTTGATTTTCATCATTTGGTTTGCTAGTAGGCGTTTTTTTGTTGGGTTCTCAACAAGTATTCTATGTATTTTCCTGCATTTTGGTGTGCCTACAGTATTTTTCTATAAAGATGATGGAGGGCATAATTGCTACCTCATATACTACTGGAGACAAGTTTTATGTTGATCCTGCAAAGCTGCTGCCTTTGCAGAGATTTCTTCCTCAACCCAAGTAAGTCAATTTCCTTTTTAAATAAATGTGATTTTGAGGCTTCTTTATCTGTTTCTCATAATGTAGTACTGTTTTAGGATCAAAGTAGAATGTTTGTACTTGGGAAGGAAATGCATCTTATTCCTTGCAAGTGTCTAAAAAACATGTGACAAGGGTTGTTAAGCGGTTAAGCTATTAAATCAGCATTTTCAGTACAGATATCCCATGTTCAAATGGTTATGGTGTGTTGTCAGATTAATATGGACAACATTAGCTGCTGCATTTGGGACTGTGTGGAAGCCCAGTGATCTTGATGGCCGATGAATATGGTGTATCTCAATAGATGAAGCTGAGGCTGGTGAATTTGACAATCAATACTGTCACCCAATCAGTACTAGATAACTATCCAGATAGGATTTGTATGTATAGCCCACTTCCTTAACTGAGCATTTAGTGACCCTAAAAAAGAATTAAAGAGAAAGAAGGAAAACATGACCCAAGGGGCTCCACACTGCAAAGAGTGGACTTCTTTTGGCTTAGGTGGTAAGTCCGCGGGGTAATTATTCTGCCAACAATGGCCAGCACTTGCATCTTCATCCCTTTGGAAATCCTACCATATGCTTCGCAGTAGAGTGAGCGATACTACAGGTGAAATTTAACCTCTGTGAAGGGCCTAATACTCTCCCTCTTAACCACTGGATTGTTTTAATGTATTACTGCTATATTCCCCTGCATCCTGTATTGTTGTACTTGTATTTTGAATTTTGGAAAGTTTCCTTTGACTCTTTAAGTTTTGGGTATCCAGCACCTATCAAGAGGTGGGAATCATACACACATTATGTGGCTTGATCTTAACATTTTTGGTGTGTGACCACTTCATTTGGCTTAATGGCTACCATGGCTCAACTACTCTTTTGTGGGAGCATGCTGACCACTTTTTTGAGGAATCAAACTTTAATGGGGGCTATAAATTCCTATAACACTACTTCATTTTCACAAATTGAGTTGTTCCCTTTTTAAGATTTCTATAATGGTTCCTATGTTTTATTCTAGTTGAATTTATTGGCTATTAGTCCAAGATGTGATATTTAATCTTTTTTTTTTTTGTTCTGTTAAGACAGGGGCCAGTCAAATGGTGGCAGGGGTGGTGGCCATGGTGGTGGACGTGGAGGTATATGTTGTTTTCTTACCTGTTTTTTTAAAGTTTATTCATCTAATATTGGTGATGGAAAAATAATACCTAAAATATAGAGAAGAATCTTATGAGGGCATGTTTATACTTGTATTGAATCAAGTTTGTTATGCTGGAATGACCTATTTGCTGATTTGCTTCCATTCAACTTGTTGGTATTTTGTGAGACCAGGAAGAGGTGGCCCACGTGTTGGTGGTCGTGGTGGTGGGTTTCTTGGGAGAGGTGGACCGGGTGGAGGAAGAGGTGGTCCACGAGGTGCTGGCCGAGGTGGTGGTGGTGGGTTTAGGGGCAGAGGAAGATATTGATGACCATACGTTGGTTATTAATTATATGGCCTACTCTGATGGCCAGTTTCTTCCAGTAGCAGTTGTTGAAAATTTGAATGCCATTGTAGTGAATTTCATCATCCATTCTAAAGTGACCTACTGAAGGAATATGGTGGTCAATGAGTTGTTTTCTATATACCAATCCCACTTGTTGCAAATTGATTCAAGGTGAATTGCAACTAAAGCCATAATTTTATTTTACAGTTTTGGTAGCTGTATTCATATTTTCAATTAGTGACAAGTTTTAATGATCAATCAAAATGATATTTCCATCATGTTCACTATGGTGGTTAAAAAATGTTGCTATTTTTCATGGTTCTCCAAGATGTTAGTTTATAGGATAATATTTCGTCAACATATCATTTAATGATTTTTGCTCGCCTATTCTTAAATTGTTTTTCAAGAATAGGACAAGTGTTTTAAAGTTTACATGGCTGTGCTAGTGTATTTTCGATTTAATAGCTTCATGAAACTTGATTATGAATAGTGAATTTTAAATTTTATATGGTTGTGCAATATAAACTTGCAGCAGCAAGTTCCTTTTTAAGTCCCTTTTCTGCTGCTTTTTAATTTCTCAGAGATATTGTATGATGGAAAACCTTTTTTTAACAACTAACATTGATCAGAAATCTGAGATCAGTTTTGGATCTCAGACTGTATTGGTTAGTTCCAATCACAGAGATTTCTCAAACTACAGAGATTGGTTATTTTTCCACATTTTTCAAATTTGCTTTCAAATGGTCATTTCTTTTAATTGACTAAATAAAAAAATAAATTAAATTCTACTTCTCCTTTCAGGCTTTCAGTTTCCTTCTTCCATAATTCATTATCACAATGGAATCGCTGAACTTTAATTGTGAAGATTGCTACACAACTCATCGAATAAGTCTCTTAGTACATAACTGAGAATTGAATAGAATTAGTAGATTGAGGTAGAGCTACGTTACTTACAAATTTCTTGCTTTGTTTATAAACTCAATACTCTGCTTCGCCCATGAGAGATGGTGGGTTGCCCTCTTGATATTTATTTTGTATGGTTTAGATTTATTGCCCATCATCTTTGTGCAAAATTCTACAAACCTCCTTCATCTCAAAAACTACAATTACTTCAAATTAATAATTCACAAACAATACTCCTATCGGCCTCTCCTTGCACCTTCTGCGAGTTTATCTTAATTAAAATAATATCTAAAATAGTGAATGTATTGATATATTCCAGTTATCCACAAAAATAAACTCGAATAAAAGTAAAATGATGTTGATGGGCACTAAAATAAAATAAATTTTGAAATAATATATATGGACCAGGAATATCCACGGGTTGTTCGTAACTAGACACTTCGATAAAAGTAAAATGGACAGTCAAACAAATTCAAAATTTAGAGATTCCATAATTTGGTTTGCACGCAAGGCTGTCCACAAAAAGACACTCAAATAAAAGTATGATTTTGATGGTTTATTCTTAAAGGTTATTTTTTTAATTTTAAATAAAATTTAATGGAAAGTGATTTATAATGTTTATATTTATTAAAATCGAAATAAATTTGATTAATATAATGATAAAATTAAAAATTATTTTAAATTGAGCAAATTTTTATATTTAATTGATAATAATGATAATGGTGTTACCATAGTTAAAACCAGTACAATCTATATATATTCCAGCTGATATTAAATACTTGCATTACATTCTTACAAATTTATGTTGAGTTTTTAACACTTTTAAAATACTCATAACGACCAGACGGTAGCAATATGTGGCCAAGGAGAAAGAGAAAAAGTGGAGCCTTTTTCTGCACCGGACCCCGCGCGCTTTCGAATCATTTGAAAGTAGGGATACGGATGATTGTTCATTGTAAATAATTTGTCTCCGGGGAAGGAGACGAGGACAACCCTTCGAGAGACCCTTATCCAAGAGACGATCACACAGACGGTGCAGAACTGTATTCGACTTTTACAGAGAGGTTGAACCGGAAGAAACGGTTCATAATAAGTTTGCTCGTTACGAGAAAGTCGCATGGTGTATGTGTTTCCTAATTAACATGACTAGTAATTAGCAAGTACCTTGCTACTTATTATTTGCATAAAAGGTTGGCAACGTAAATACCATAATTCCCATACCACAATCTTGTAAAATTATCAAAATACAATTCTCTTTGTAAATCCTCCATGAAATTAGACATTATGATCTTTAGGTTAGCATCAATAGAACCGATCACTAGGTTTCACAATTTCACTCCCTCGTTGGGCTCAAAAGATCGTTATAACAATTGGGATTCAGACTTTAAAAAGGTGACTCACAATATATATAATAATCATTCGATCATATATCCATTTTAAATCTATTTTATTAATTTGAAAAAAAATATATTTAACTATATCTCTTAAACACATAATAAATACTCTATTATACTCGTTAAATAAATAAATTATAAATTAATAAAAATATAAACAAACAATGTATTATTTGACGCTATAATTATAAATCCTTATCCTTAATAACTATACATATTGTATGATATTATAATTAATATTACTCAACCTTATTCTTTAAAAAAAACTCAACAAAATTTATTCAATTCTCAGCCTTAGCATCAAATGTTGTAAGATAATCACAATACATATAAGGTTTTTGGAAAGATTGAAACTTGTTATAAACATTTTTACTTAAAGATTAATTATATTTTTAATATCATATCAGAAGAATATTGACCATTAAAGATTAAAATATTAATCATTCAAGTTAGTTTATGAATCTCTCATATAATTAAAATAATCAAATCATAATGAAATGACATTTTTTTTTCCAATACTGATATAATTATAATCTAGTTGTTTTAGTTTAGTTTAGTTTAGATTGATATGACAATGACATTCTTAACAATTTTTTGATGAGTAGATGCAAGACTATTCCTACTTCTTTTCTTTTACGAGTTAAGCTCGAGGAGGGCGGTGTTATGGCATTGGTGGACTCTACTAGATAGCAACAATTGATTGAGTCTTTTATACCTTACACAGTCTAGACCAGACATCTCTTATGCACTTGGAGCTGCTTACACGTACATGCAAGAGCCAAATGGGTTACATTAGAAAGTAGGTAAGAGGATTTTTAGATATACCAATAACACTACTGGTAATGGCTTACACTATCCAACAGGATCCTCCTTGGGTTTTATTGTTCATACAAACTCATATTGGGCTAGTGATAACACAAATCACAAGTCCATATCGAGATGTGTTCTCTACTCTAGTTTGAGTCCCATATGTTGGGCTACTAAGAAGCAGGTAGCTATTGCTATTTTATTAGTAGAGGAGTAGTATATGGGCAATGAATATTGTTACTAAGAACATTTGGTTTCATAACTTTATAGTAGAGCTCTATGTATAGATTTAACTTCCTATAATGATATGATGTGGTAAAAAAAGGACACTCAAGTTTGTAAAGACCTAGTTAAGAGATAGTGGATCATACAAACTGAGGTTCACGTGCACTATATATGAGATAAGATTCATACATGTGTCATTAATATGTATTTTGTCCTTCTTCTAATTAGAATTTAGAGATGTTCACCATGAGTTTCACTCAACAGAGATTCCTTACTTTGTGGTAGCATAGAGAAGTGAAGGACACAACTGATTAGTAGCTAAATTTTTTGACATAAGTGCTCTTATTTTGGAGGGTTTTCTTCCCACTAGATTTTCCATATTTACCTCACGTTATCCTTTATTTATGCTATACATGATTACCTAAAAAGGTTGAAAATTGTTGAGACTCGATAACTTCTATACTCCTCAGTTAAGCTTTCGGGGGAGGGGTATTAGTGATATATTGCACTGAGTAGTTGATCAGGTCCTACATGTTGGCCATGGCCCTCTTCCATACATTATTATGGGTACATTTGACCACTTTTATTCCACTATTATACATTTCCTACTATTTGGGATCATCTCCAATTATTTGGTATTTTATACTTTTAATATGTATTTTTTTCATCAAGGGGTTTGATCTAGGATGACATGTGGCACTAACTAGATAATGAAATGCTTTATTACACTCCATTAATTCATGATAAATCATGCATAGGCATTCCTATAATGAGTACACACTTTCTTTCATAAATTTAGTAGGTATCACCTAACTCCACTCACCTACCACCTGTTAGTTGACTTTCAGTTCTATTTATGGATCTTTCTTGGGTATTTATTTCATGCAAGAGTTATCCTATCATTTCTAACCGATTTCCAACTTTAATTATTTCTAGTTAACTCTATCATTGGATATTTTTCTAATTTATGGTCTCCTAGTCTATTTTGGACTAACTAGCTAACTAGGGAAGTGCTTTTCTAGTTAAATGAGTGCATGCAATAGGAATCCTAACATAATTTGACTTAGTTATTCATCCTACAGAGCCTATATATCATATTTAAATAATAATACGAGAGTATATATATCGTATTTTATGAATAATTTGAATCTGTATTCCTCGTTACTTAGTCATTTTTCCAATTAACTTTTCTCTCTCTCTTTTTTTACAATATCTAGTCTAGTATTTTTCTCACACATGGATCTTGAGTTTAATCATACACTTTAGAGCTAGGGATTTTCTTAGTAAGTAAAATTACAATTTTTTCATTAAGGGAGAATTTTGAAAAACCTGAACTCAAGTGATTGTGGGTTGTGTTGGCACATGGGCCTTGGAAAAAAACTTGTGGGACCTTACAAAACTCAATTAAGCTACTTTGTTTGCATTTTATAACCCTAGAAAAAATACACAATGTGCCCCTAAATGAATCCAATAATAAAACACTAGCCAAGACTTAGATGGGAAGATGATCGATTGCATTGGACTCCTAAAACTGATTTATAAGTAGCTCAACACCCTTCTCCTATAATTTTATTAGCTAGAAATTCCTATATTTAATGATCTATGGATTTAAGGTTTTCCTTAGAAAGGAAAAATTTATTTTTTTCATCAAGGGGTCAATTTTGCAAAACCATAACTTAGCATACTATGGGTAGTGTACTCACAGGGGTGTAGTCTAATAAGGAAATTTCTTTTTCATATTTCACTAATGAAATTCAACAACATGATTTTTGGTGAGAACATAACATGTTCCATCATTTAAATTACATTTTTGAATACAAAAATGGATTTAACATCCTAAAAAAACCCTAAGACATTAAACTTGTGTAGACCCTACAACTTAAAGCTACATTGTTCCCAATTATGTTATTTAAATTGGATTCCATGCCCCTAGGCCAAATTCACAATATGTCCTTGAATGGGTCTAGGAAGTGAAACACAACTCACCATAAACTCTAACGAGGATTCAGATGGGTGAACTGTAAATTGTGTTGGACTTCTGACATTGAGTAAAATCAAGGCCACACCTATCCTATGATTACATTATCTAGAAATTATTTTGTTTTATTATTATAGAGCTATGGATTTGATCAGTAACGAATAATGAAATTTATCTCAAGAAAAAAAAAATCAACAAAAATAAATTGAAAGAGCCTTGATGTTCATTCATATTTGAAGCCTTAAAATATTGTTCTTCAAGCTAGAATACTATGCAAAAATACTTTAACAAATAGAAAATGACATGATGAACCAAAAATTAAGGTCGAGGAAGAATATTTGAACCTATAGTGGATTTGATGAGCTTTGGATGGTTCTCAAGAAGCTCATAGAGTTATCTCAAGATATTAGGTTTTTTTTTAAATCGATGTCCATGAGTTTGAATTATTATTGTAGCTTGTAAGTGAAGAAAAAACACATTAATACTTTTGAAAGCCACATGCCCTCTTCTATTAAGCACAATTCCATGTCTGTAAATAAAATAAAACATCCAATAAGCTAGTAACCTACCAATTTATAAAAACCATGAAAAATAACAATAATATATATGAAAAATAAGAGAACATATTTTTATATGAAATTGTTTTCTTCTTTATGGGGGTAGATTTGGTTAATCTCTCTTTCCAATGTTGAGTTCATCAAGAATTAAATTCCCAAGTTAGTGACTTACATGAATTAGATCCCCATTGTTTATTAATTTCATCATTTATCATGATTTTTTGAAGTCAATGAGCTACTTTTTGAAGTGAGAGAGTTACCCATTCTGGAAGTGATAAATTTCATAGTTGAGGTGAGGAAGATGTACTTGTGAGGTTTTATTGCTAAATTGAGTGATTTTGCTTCTATAAATTTATGGTATGTTCTTCCCTACCTTCCTTTCTATGTTGTAAATAAAAATGAATTGTTGAAGTGAGAGTGTTATATTGTTTGACCCCATTTCTAACTTGGGCAAGGGCATCCACTTCACAAGTGAGTGATGATAGTCTTTAAGCACTTTTTTCACTTATTTTCATAACTTTATTTAAAATAAAAGTTTCAACCTTCCCTACCACAATATACCCTCATGGTTCCCTTATTTGGCTCCAATGGTAATTTTTGGATTGGATTAGGTGATCTATAAATGTGGGAATTATATCCCTCATGCTTCACTAACACAAATCATGTATGGAATTCAAGAATATTCTATGGAATTCAACAAGGATTTTCTCTTTACCCTTACTAGTAATCCATTACAATGCATTTGTTCTCATCATACTTCCAAGTGAAAACTTCTTTACTAGTTTTCTCGTGGCATGTGATTCGAAATTGATTGTTAGTTAATGCTGTTATAATATCAATTTCATAATTAACATGAAAGTGCTTTGTTTTTCTTATCATATAAGGGTTTATACATGTTCTTATGAGTGACAATTCATTAAAATTGATGAGATTAAGTGTATTTTATGAACTTAAAAGCATGGAAAATCAATGTTGAACAAGAGCATAATAAAACACAATAACCAAAAATAACAGCGACAAATACATAAGTTTTTTATGAAGGAGATCACCCCTCCTGGGCTACATCTCCTTGGTATAGCTTCATAGTGTGGGCCTTTGTATTAGCTTCAATTGTGCAAATTTTTTGCTTGGTCTCCTTTTGCCTCTGTAACCTACTCCAATGGCTCCCAAACATCAAAATATACCAAGAATGTCTCTTCCTGAGCCAAAATTGGTTGAAAATTGCCTCAATTATGGCAAAACCAAATTTTCCTAGTTTTTCTCCACTAATTCTGGAAGTCTGCCAGTTAAATCCACTAAATGTGGAGCTTTCGTTGAATCTGGAGGCTCCGCTAAAATTTCCGCCAAGTTAAAAGTGCAATTAATGTTAATATAGCTATGAGTTAACTCTGATTAGCGGGCGTTTTTTAGCGCTAACCGCGCTTATCCGAAAAGTATGGATTAACATCACATAACCTCGAATTAGTGTAATTAATCTCGACTTAATCGTGTTTTAAAACTCTGCCAGATTTCTATCTTGGCTCCTAGTCTTCAAGTCGTAGTCGTGTGGGAGGGGGCTGGCCCACGAGTTTGGCCCCCTCCGAACCCCCATACTCTACTGCGTGTTAATTGAAATGGCAGTGGAAACCTTATGGAGTAAGCTCTGCAGTAGATGGCATAGTGGTAAGGCATGGTTGTTGCGTGTGAGTGGTCTTGGGTTCGACCCCGCCATAAAAATTTTGTTGGATGCCATATATCATAACCCATATCCAAAGTTACAAACTTTGGATTATAAATATCTTTGCAAATAATATGTATTATGCCCATTTGTATGGCTCAAAATTTAGAATAAGGTTTGTAATAATATGTGCGCTCGTGACCTTGCATAAAAACTTAATACGCCTTCCAAGCCTTCCATGGGGGGGGCACATGGCAGCCTTTGTCTGCGCCACGTGGCCCTTCTCCATTGGCCTAAAAATCCATCATTAATAAAATAATCCACCATTAATAATAATTCCAAACTTAGGAATAAGAGAAAAATTCAAATTCCTCAAGAAACATTGGCGAATATGATTCTAACACTTGTCACAGTGTCACTGGCTGAAAAATGGAGAATATTCCTTGAATATTCCTGAGGTGCTAACTGGACTGCAAGTCATTAGTCTGTCACTGTTCTGCACAATTTTTACCTGCATGGGAAAATGAACAACAGACCATAACTCACTCATACAAACTTGGATTTTGATGAAACGAGTTGTGTTGGAATCCTGGTGACAAGCTCTATCCCGTCATTGAAGTTTGAAGCATTTCTGAGCACTTTCATTTTTGAGCTAAATACTAAGCTTTTTATCAACATGTAGGAATGGGTTTGCTTATTTCCTTGATAAGGCCAAGGTAATTTCTAACAATTGAATAGATTGCATATTATCACTACTATAATAAAACCAAATCTTATTTTGAATACATCATTTAACAAAAACCCTATTTCTTAGTTAAAATTTGATTTATTAGCACACAAATTAACTCATTTATATGGGCTGCAAATTTTGATAGGATGCACTCTACCTAAGATTCAATATTATTGGAAATAAATGGAATGAATAGATAACTATTAATGCTCCATTAAATGATAACTCTCACAACAAAATTATTCCTTAAAGGTAGTCTTGAATCTGATTGGGAACAAGGAAATGGGAATTTAAACCTATGTTATGATTTGGTTTCTTAATTCCAAGGTTACTTGTAGCAAACCTTTTAAGTCAATGCTTTGTAAATGGAGTACTCCCATTTAATTCTGTAAAGGGAAAGCAATTCAACTATTATTGGTAAATACATTTCATTTCCACTTGTTTGTACCAAAATAAAGTACAAAGAAAATAACTCTAGCTATGAATGCTGCTGTTAATACCAACATTACCAATATTTGATACAATAAACATGTGCACACTCAAAATATCAATCTAATGCTTGAATTTAACATCAATTATGCCGAGGAAGAACATTCTAATGTTAATATAAATGATGCACAATGTGGGGGGAAATAATTTAATGGATTACAATAAATGTTGTAGCTATCATTCCCATTTAATTCACACTTATCCCTCTCATTTCGCACACATAAGATGAATAAATAATTAAACAATTGTTTATTGAGGGGATGATTTTCCTTTCCAATGAAGTTGCTTATGACAATAATACAATCCCAAAAGAATGGAGGTATGTGGAAGTTAGGAAGGAGGTGTTTTGTAGCCCAACTAAATTCAAGCTTATGAGTTATATGTAACTACTCATTAGATGAGTTTTCATTCCCAAAGAGATTTGAGAAGATATTAATCTTGTATCCTTCAGAAGGGTTTCTTCAATATTGAGTTTATCTTTTAACAGTTAAATTTCTGTCCATAAGATTGTGTGTGGAAAATACGAAAGCTTGGGAGATTGATACTAGAATATAGGTTTTTCCCATCATTATTTACTTTTTCTTCCATTGTCTTTGTATTGAATATCATAGGTGAAACTGTACATAAGTAATGGGGCATGCACTACACATAATTTAAGAGATACTTGTATAAAAAACTTGAAGTAGATAATACTATTAGTAGCAAGGGTATTTCTCTATGTTGTGACCCCAAATATTATTTATGCCACTATACAATAATTATAATAAGAAATGCTTTAAATTTAAACCAAAAACCTAAAAATAAATTATATTCATAATACATAAAAAATTCATCAATGGATGAATGTCTTAGGCAATGATAGAGATTCACTAGCAAGCATAACATTTGATTGCATAGGCTACATCGAGGAAAATTTTGTTATCACATCGACTATGGTATTATCATGGGATGATGTTCAAGAGGTGCATTGGGGCTAGGTCATGAAACCATAGTAGATGAAATGGTGGTAGCTACAATAGGGGGGACCAATGGGTGGTGTATCAGTGCAAACATTGTGGATGGATGGGATGGGAAAGGTGATGGGGTGGGTAGTGATAAACCCCCATGGTTTATACAAGGGATGGAAGTACTATAGTGGTGGAAAGTGATATTTCAAAAACTAGGGTAAAGTGGCCAAAGACTGAACATGCCCTATAGCCTCATACAAATGATGGGTGGAAAATATGTCATGGCTAAGGGTATGCTAGTGATATTTCTAAATTTTATACATAATTATAGTACTTTAATTAGTTAACCAAAATAATATAAATAAATCACATTTAAATAAGATTTAGTTTGACACACAATACATGGGAAATGAGTGATATGTCCATCCGAGGTGGACATGGTATGTTACTAGATGACATTGCTACCTTTAGAAAAATTAAATGAGTGGTGTAACTATACCCCAAATAAAAGAAAAAATTAAAATCACATTCAAGCTAAAATCATATTGAAAATGGACTAAAAACACATGATAAATTTTGAAAGGAGGGATAATTCTAATTCACTATACCTCAGTTTGTGATACACCAAATAAATAAGATACTAATAACACTACATCACTGGAAGATATTGACATTATTGCATCTACTACTGCTGGGGGAATGCTATATAGGTGTAAAGACTACAAACATCATAGATAGACATAGAAAGAAAATATATGAAAAGATAGAGATTCAAACCCTCAGAAAGCAAAAACCCACATAGCAATTCCAATAACACACCTTTAAATATTCAACAATCTTTACTATGAGATATATTGCTTCTAATTTAAAAAAAAAATTGTGAATAACAACTTCCACACACACACACACACACACAGATATTAACCTCCTCCAAAAAATCTAATATGTATTGGCCTCCATAAATTAATAATACTATTCACCAGAACCTAAGTATATGTGGGGCTCACATGAGGCTCCATGTGGTCTTCTTGGCTAAATTCTTTTGTAAGGGTTGAAGTCCCAACCCCTCCCACTAAATTACCTATACATTGTTAATAGTGGGATAATGCCATGAAAGAGTTATGTTGCACTAGACTATGAATCGAGATGCTTATGGATATTTGGGTTTGGCCAATGCTCTCCCCTAATAGACAATGTTGGGTTAGGGGGTTAGGCCTTTGCCTAGCAATGGGTCATGCCTTTCATTTTCTCTATCCTACTTGGACCAACCCACTTCTTAGAATTCACCAATGTCAAAGTAGTTGACATAGAGACCTAACATGAACTCTACCTATAATTCGCAAAGGCAATACAAAAGCACCTCCTTATTATTGCAAGGAGGTTTTTCAAATACCATAAGCAACCTATCCATATAATAACCTATAAATGGTTGGAAGATGCACCAGTTCATACAATTGTGTCTCTTTATGACTAATGGTTGTAATTGTGTTCTTCGGTCACTAAAAAATGTCATTAGTTGTTGTTTGTAAATGTTTAAATTTCTAACTTGGTCTTTATTCAGACCCATCCTATAATACTCAAACATTTTGGCCTTATAATTAGAAATATTAGTTAATAGTTATTGGGAATTTGCAATAGATGATATATTTCTGTCTAGGGAAGTAGCTGATGACAACCAAGATGGATCTATAATAGTTCAAAATTCATGTACGAGGGTTATAAAATAGATCAAACTCACATCAATTATCATGCTAATGTTTGATAGTTGTTGTCTAGGATTTTCCATGTCCTTTTATAGTGATGTTTGATTTGGGTTATTTCCAAGCACAATATAAATTGATTATACTATAATTTAATAATGCAAATTATATTTAAGTCTTTTTTACCATTTTTATAATTATGAAATTAAAAATATAACAAAATCGTTTCAAATTCTAACATAGAATCAAAAGTTGCTAAACCAACACATTCGAATTTTCTCTCAATATGCTCTTAATTTTCTCAATGCCAACTAAAAGTGCATAGTGTAGTCCATGAGAGAAATAAATCTCCCAAAACATTATCTAAACATTATCTAATTAATTAGAATAAAATCTTACATGTTCTCTTAAGACCCTGTGCCATGCTCTCACTAGTGTAAGCATAAAGTAAGAATAGATTTATATAATTATAGATTCTAATTTATATAATTTATATAATTAGAATAAAATCTTACATGTTCTCTTAAGACCCTGTGCCATGCTCTCACTAGTGTAAGCATAAAGTAAGAATAGATTTATATAATTATAGATTCTAACCACTCAAATATACATATACATATTATAATTATTAATAAAATAATGAGTAAAAAAACACACACATATATTTGAAACATTTATTTCAAAAACTAAAATATTATAATAAATTTTTTTATAAGTGAATCATCATTATAAAAATTCCTAATGGAATGAGGAAAAAGCCAAATTCCGTTAAAAAATAATCCATCAAGTTTAAATAACTGTAATTAATTAAAAAGGTATTTCTTATTAAATTGAATGATTGAAATCATGATAATTGAATTATTAAAAATATATGAAATATTAAAATTATCTTTATTTCTTATTTTATAATATTTTTATATTTCTTAATGAAAAATAACATTATATAATTATGGTTAATTTAAAATTTTATTTCTTATTAAATTACATAATTTAAATTATAATAATTGAATTATATCTAAATATTATAAAATATTAAAATTATAATAATTTGTGATTTTATAATATATTATATTCTTTTGATGAAAATTAAAGTAATTATTAAATTTAATTAAAAATGAAAAATACATAGATTAGTTTGGATTATTTTTTTCATCAAGATGATTGATATTGTTTATGATTTTTGGATTCATATTGTAATTTATTTTGAATCTTAAGTTAAAATTTGTATTTCTCACTATAACTCTAAAAGATTAATTGTTTAACATCCATCTTTAACTTGAAGGGGTATTTCTCAGTCCACGCAAAACGATGGACAACTACTAATGGTTGAATGTGCTTTTTGAATGTAGCAGTTTTGGGATGACCCCAAACCAAATGGCTAGCAGACGTTGATGTCTTCAACAAAATGATAGTTTAAGATAAATCACCAACTATAGAACTCGCCTCTAATGTTCATGATTTCTTGTAACATTACTTGATTTAACTATAAATTGATGGCTTCTACTAATTGGAAGTGTTTGCAAATGGCAATTTGAAAATGTTTGCAACCTAATTTCTAGAAAAAGTTGTAATTCTTCTACTAAATAGTGGTTTATTGAAGACCACAAATGAAATCACTCTCATGGCTCTGACTTTGGCTACAACTCTAACTCAGGCTCAGGCCTAAGACTCTGGTTCTAGCTATGCCTTACAGTAACTTGTACATGCTTGATTGATAGAGATTCAAAACTAAAATACTCATTGTCAATCATTAATTTGTCTAAAATTTATATAATTTCCACAGTGTTAGGAAAAATATAGTGGCCAACATGATGAAGATGTTAGGTTCCACACAAAATGCACCCATTTACATTTACAGTATGTAAAGTTAAAGAATTAAAAAACTTATTTTCAAACGACTAGTGTTAAGGATCAATCATCCAACACAATAAAGCATCACAAATTATATACTTGAAAGTTAACTAACACAGCAAATGTTTGCGTCACATTTTTCACAATGTAATGATTTAGTTAAAAGCATGTTTAAATGCTCCACAATATACACCTAGACCAAAGAGTAAGATTAAGACTAATCACAATACCTCCTTTCATATTGAAAATATGACCATGAATAATTCTTTTAAAAAAAAGTAATGATTTAATGAAAAATATGTTTAAATACCCCCCCACACCAAACAAAAGACTAAGATTAAGGCTACTCACAATAACTCCTCTCATATTAAAAATATCACCATGAATAATTCTTTTAAAAAAACACACGCTACTAAATGATCATGGCACCGAGATTTAAAATGATCATGCTATGTATAATGAGAGTGAAAACAAAAATAATACCGCTCTCTGTCGACCTTGTATTTTCTCCGGCAGCTTCCTACCTTCATAAACAACAATCTCTCACTTGAATCTTACTTTCCATGTCATATCTTGATTTTTCTACATCCTCGAGATCAAAACACTACATAAATATTTTATATAAAGTCTCCTACGAGATAAACATATTTGGTCCAAAGTCCCTAAATTCGTGTCGAAGGTCATATAGTCTATAATCCCAACAAATATTTCAAATCAATAGGGTTTTAGGACCCGTCATTGTTCGACCATTGTAACTAGGACTCTTTGGCTAGAGTGTTTTTATAGTAATGCCATCTCCTTGGTAGAGGGCGACAATTTTGACTGTGTCTTCACCGACTTGATAACTTGAAGTAGGAAGGAGTTTTCAATTGGCAACACATTCGATGGGCGGGAGAGGAATATAAAATAAGATAGACGAGTACCTCTTGCTCTTTGATCGAGTGCGCAGCTTTCATAGTGACTATGGCCACTATAACAACCTAAGAGCATAGAATATGCTTCTCGCTGGGATGAAGTAGCGGCAAAAGCGAATGCAGAAGAAGGATGCGACTTCCCCCATTGCGATGATACAAATTATTCGTAATGCTACTCTAACTCTTTTACCCTCTGCATTTCTCCCTTCGCAACACTTCTTCATCCATAGTAGCTTCACTACCTATTCACTCCCAAAAGTTCTTAGTAGTGCTCTGTATGAAGAGCCATGGGATGCCCTTGAAGTGCAAGGGCTTTTGAAGTCTGTAAAAAGATTCAAAAAATGAAGAAGGTATTGAATGGTATAGAAATAACCACAGTGACAGAGTGGATAGACATGAGCAGGAAGAGGCATTTCTACTTACTTTGATATCAGCCTTACACTATACCCAAAATATGGTAATTGGATTTATAAATTCGAAGGGTTTTTTTTCATATTTTTCATTCTTCACCATAATTCTATTTGATTAGGTGTTTAAAAATTACTTTAAAAATGAAAACGAATTTGAATTCTAAAAATGTTCTAATTAAGTTGATAGAGTTTATTTGAGAATGGTTTTTTAACATTTCAATTAAATTATCAATAATTTTTAAATGGATGGTAGAAATTTAATTTCTATGTAATATCTTAGTAATAGTGACCATGAAAAGTTGAGATTTATTTCAAAAGAAGCTATGCTTTTTCTACTTTTGTAATTAAATTTATGAATTAAAAAAGTCATATGAATTAGTGTCCTATGAAATAAATTGAGATTTTTATTAATAAATCATAATATTGGTTCATATTGTAACAAAGCCTATTTATAGGTTAAGAATTTCCATGGTAAAATGGAGATGAATATCCATGGTTATAAATTTTATATGTTTTTCTTTAAATATATATCTTTAATTCATGCTGATGTAGGAGCATCCGGACTTAGCCAGCAATGTGATTGAATGTTCACATGTTGTGGCTAACCATGAGGTGGATAAACATTAGCTATTAATATTTTACTTAGTTTTAAATGGGAGAAGTTAGTTTGTTTAGGTTTGTTAAATTAATTAGGAATAGAAATAGAAATTGGTTTCTCCCTGCGAGGAGATTGAGCCAAGTAGGATATGAACTTGGAAATAGAGCAACATTTATTTGTTGGAGTGGTTCAACAAAAATCTATTTTAGACGAGAAGGACCGCGTCAGATTGTTATATAAATATATAAGATAGGTGAGAGAGAGGACAGAGTGTAGAAAAAAGTGAGACAATGTTAAATAGGTGTACGAGAGGTAGGGGCAGAGAGAGCATAACCAATTGTAATAACCAGCCAATCAAGGGTTTGGCTCTGTAAATTCCTTTATTATTAATTTTCAAGTGTTTTGTATCGATCGGGCTCTCTGTTCAAACTATTTGTTAAAACTCTATTGAATCGCATATATATTAAGTTATATAGTGGAAGGAAAATTGGATTGCAAGCACGACGAGGGCCATAGATCTGAACCCGATCAACGGGAAAGATCTCATCGCAAGTTGCAAACCATCGCATATTTCACATAAATGGGTTTAACGTTAAAAAGTCGCAATTTAAATTTTTTTATCAGCGATGCGAAGTGAGAAGTGGAGAGACAACGGGGATCATCGAATCCGAGACTAATCCAACAGTGGAGATCATAGAGCTGAGAAATGAATTCGCACTTCGCAAGAATTAGGGAATAAGTGTTGAGACATCTCAAAGTAAATTGTTTTATTTGTGATTCGAAAAGGAGGAGGACACATGTTAGATCAGCGCAATTTCGCAATTCACAAGGATTAAAGTTTAAGTGCTAAAGCTAAACTGCAAATTGTGCAATCTACAATCGCCGGTGATTGGTCGGGCTTATCATGGGACTCTCTGGTAAGAGATTCCGTGCAAACGATTTGTTTTGGGTTATATGTGTTTTTTTTAAATAATGTTTTTGATCGTGCCATATGTATGTATGTATTTTTAACGAGCCCCAAAGTTAAAACAAACACTTTGTGGGTAATAAGGTTGTGTAGAGTGTAAACTCTATATTTTCTGGGCATACTCTGATATTTCTGCAGCTAGTCTACATCATTTGGTATCAGAGCAGACTTGAGTCTGTTCTTCAAAGTTGGAGCAAAGATGTTGTTGAGATTGCAACAAGATGATGAGCTTAGTGAAAAGAGTCACCTTCACTAAGTGGGTCCGCAGGCTATTTTTGGTGCAAAGTCTATTTTTAGACTATGTCTATTTTTAGACACATGGATCATGTTCTATGAGTTGCAGGATGCTATTTGTGGATGGTTGGTCAAGTCGGAAAAAATAGATGGACTTATATTTTTAGACATATTGGGCGGAATCTATTTTTAGATTGCCAGTCTAAAAATAGATATGTCGAAAATATTATTAGCTCTTAATAATATTTGGACTATAAACATTATCTTATTCTCTTGGAGCACTTCGATTAAGTGCACGAGATGTAGCATAATATGTGACAAAAGGAATGCCTTTATTCCTAATGGTTAAGTGGAGCTATTTCATGGATACGTCGATTAGAACTCAAGTGGCGAGTTTGGTGGAGTTGATTGAGGAGATTCTGCTAAGGTTGTATTCGATTTAACTAATCTAAACATAGTTGAGCTATTTGTATCTAGTTTAAGCGATTGATACAATTAGTGAGAGTGGTGTGAATTAATTATTAATTAACTCACTAATTATAAACTCATTAATCAACTAAATAATGCATCGGTTAACGAGTGCATGGACGGTTTCGGTGGAGACCAGGTGCGAAATAGGTGAAGAGTAGGTTAACTATCGGTTGTGACTACACGGTTGCTATTTGCAACACACGGTGATTAGAGAAGCCCATGAGGATTGTGCAGTACAAGCCAGGTGGTTTATCTATTTAATGAATCCATCCCATAGCATTGAAAACACAATATAGGCTGGCTATCAAGTGGCAAAAGATTGGAGCATGTGTTTTGCAAGATCTAGCTTGATAGTGTGTAGCAATTGGAGGTGGTGCTGAGAGCTTGTGAGGAGCTTTGTAATATGATTTTTACATGATATCCATGACATATAATATACATATAGTTGGGGTTTTCAGCTTTAAGCTTTCCCATTAAATACTTTGTTCATATGTATGATTGTTTTTGGTTTTAATGTGTGCATGCAATTGATTTTATTTCCGCAATTAATGATCAATGGTAGAAGAGATTCTGTATTATGCATGAAGCTAAAATAGTGTGTGATTAGGAGAAAATCGGTGAATAATATATTAGTTATTCAAATTTCTACATGGTATCAGAGCGATATTGATCATTGGAGCAATTCCAAAACATTGAAGCGATTGAGTTTTTGTGCTAGTGGAATTCGAATTTGTAGTAGTGTTTTCTTGGTGTCGAAGTTGATATGTCTTTCAACGGACTACGATTGGAGTATGCCCTTGAGGGCAGATCGAATTATATTTCATGGAAGGACAAGATGGAGGTGGTGCTGGATGAAAAAGGGTTGAAGGAGTTCATAGATGCAGAAATTCCAAAGCCTACTTCTAGTGATGCTGTCGTACTTGACGCATGGAAAAATAACACAGAAAAGTGTCGAAGGATTCTGTTGGAGGGCGTGAAGGATCACATAGTGTCCAGCCTTCATGGTAAGGCTTCTCCATTCTTGATGTGGAAAGCTTTGATAGACTTATTCCAAAGCAAGAGCGACCAGAGGAAGTTGGCGCTCAAGGATAGACTCAAAAACATAAAAATGGAGAAAGGCAACAGTATGCCCAAGTACCTCACGAAGTTCATCCAATGCAGGGATGAGCTGGGAAGTGTGGGGGTTACTGTTGATGATGAGGACTTGGTGAGCTTGGCTCTCCTTGGGCTTCCGAAGAGTTTGCATTCTTATCAAGAGTTGGCATTCTTATCAAGAATTCACACAGACGTGTGTGGACCTTTCTCAGCAGCTTCGACAACAAAGCACAAGTACTATGTGATATTTGTTGATGATTTTTCTCGCAAGTGCTGGATCTTCTTCATGTAGAAGAAGAGCGAGACATACTCAAAGTTCTGTGAGTTCAAGGCACTGGTTGATAAAGAATCGGGGAAGCAGGTGAAGGCTCTTAGGAGCGACAATGGTGGTGAATTCATCTCTGGCGAATTCAAGGAATTTTGCAGCGCAAAAGGAATTCGAAGAGAGCTCATAGCACCTCATAACCCACAGCAAAACGAGGTTGCTGAGCGAAAGAACAGAACGATCGTGGGTGTTGCATGGGCGATGTTGCATGATCAGGGCCTTCCCATACACTTGTGGGCTGAGGCATGAAATACTGCAATATATGTGCAGAACCGTTGTCCTCATAGGATACTTGGCATGAGTACACTCGAGGAGGCGTTTTCTGGTAAGAAGCCTGATATTTCCCATTTGAGGATTTTTGGTTCACCTGTTTACATTCATGTGATGAAGGATGCTAGGAAGAAGCTAGAGCCGACCGCAGAGGTTGGGATATTTGTGGGGTACACTGATACGCCCCACAACTATCGTGTGTATTTTCCAGACAGTCGCAAGACTGTTGTGCGACGGGATATCAATTTTCATGAGGAGAAAGCCATGAAGTGTTCGCTTGAGAGGGAGCCACACTTGCATGCAGATGAGGAGCTATTAGTTCCTAAGGATGAGCCTCGGGATGTGGATCAGCCACAAGAGGAGGTTCATGGAGTGGAAGAGACCACTCATGCAGCGCCAACCATCAGAGGGCGGAAGCGCACTACAGAAGCTGAGCGACTGGCTCAAGATGCAGAGAAGGTTGTAGGAGCACCTACATCACAGCGCAGATAGAGACAGTCACCTGACCGGTATACTGGATACATGGCTCTTATGAGCAAGTGTATCGTGATAGAGCCATCCTCTTTTGAGGAAGATGTGGAGGACCCCGCATGGGTAGATGCCATGGTGGAAGAGTATTATTCGATTGTCAGAAACAGTGCATGGGAGATTGTCCTGAGGCTGGAGGGGAAATCAGTGGTGGGTTCGAGATGGATCTACAAAGTGAAGCAGGAAGCTGATGGGAGTGTGGAGAAGTACAAGGAAAGATTTGTTGCCCGAGGCTTTTCACAGATTGAGGGGATCGATTATGAGGAGACCTTTGCACCTGTCGCAAGGTATTCTTCCATACGGACGATTCTTACTCTCTTACTGCAGATGGGGTGGCACATTCATTATATGGATGTGAAGACTGTGTTCCTCAACGAAGTCATTGAGGAGGATGTGTACATAGAGCAGCCCTAAGGTTTTGAGATCTTCAGCAGCGAGTCGCATGTGTGCAGGCTCAAGAGAGCGCTATATGGGTTGAAACAAGCACCTCGTGCTTGGTACACATGGATAGATAGTTATTTCACTGGACTTGGATTCTCCAAGAGTGAGGCGGATCTGAACCTATACCAGATAGTGGTGGAGGGTAAGTTGTTGATCATTGTACTTTATGTAAATGATTTGATTTTGACGGGTGATGAACTGTTGATACACTCATTCAAGGTTGATCTTGCAAAAGAGTTTGAGATGAAGGACTTGGGCCTCCTTCATTATTTCCTGGGATTGGAAATTTGGCAACGCAGTGATGGACTGTTTGTTTCTCAGGGTAAGTATGCCCAGGAGATACTAGAGAAGTTCAAGATGCTTGGCTGCAAGCTTGTTGATACTCCTCTTCCTGGTGGATGGAGGAAGGAGGATGCTACTTCGGCAGAGGTAGTGGATGCCACTGTTTATCGACAGTTGGTGGGGTCGCTTATGTATCTGGTCAATACGAGACCCGACATATGCTATGCAGTTAACCAGCTTTCACAAGCTATGGTTAAGCCTACCAAGCTCTTTTGGAAGGCGGGGAAGCATGTATTGAGATATCTCAGAGGCACATCGGGATATGGATCATTATATAGACAAGAGGATGAGTTGAGGCGGCATGGCTTCATGGATTGGTATCATCATATCAGAGATTGTGTGCAGTGGAAGATCATGTTACTTTTATACATTCCCACGGAGGATCAGGATGCTGATATCTTGACGAAGGCACTCACCAAGAGAAAATTCGAATACCACAGGGGCAGGATAGTGGTTGCAGATAATCCTTATCTTGTTGAGAGGGAGTGTTGAGATTACAACAAGATGATGAGCTTAGTGAAAAGAGTCACCTTCACTAAGTGGGCCCGCAGGCTATTTTTGGCGCAAAGTCTATTTTTAGACTATGTCTATTTTTAGACATATGGATCATGTTCTATGAGTTGTATGATGCTATTTGTGTATGGTTGGTCAAGTCGGAAAAATAGATGGACTTCTATTTTTAGACATACTGGGCAGAATCTATTTTTAGATTGCTAGTCTAAAAACAGATATGTCGAATATTATTAGCTCTTAATAATATTTGGACTATAAACATTATCTTATTCTCTTGGAGCACTTCAGTTAAGTGCATAGATGTGGCACAGGAGCTGACAGAAGGAATTATGCTATTCCTAAGGGTTAAGGGCTATTGCATGGATACTTCAGTTAGAAATCATGTGACAGAGTTTGGTGGAGTTGATTGAGGAAGTTACTGGAGTTGTATTCAGTTTAACTAATCTAAACATAGTTGAGCTATTTGTATCTAGTTTAACTGATTGATACAATAGTGAAAAGTGGTGTGAATTAATTATTAATTAATTCACTAATTATAAACTCATTAATCAACTAAAGAATACATCAGTTAACTTCAGTGTGGAGCAGAGTTTTTAGTGGAGACCGGTGCGGACAGTTAAGACGGTGATTAGAATCCCATGAGGATTGCGCAGTACAAGCCAGGTGGTTCAAGTTATTTAATGAGCCATCCTATAGCATTGATTACGCAATAGAGGCTGGCTATCAAGTGGCAAAAGATTGGAGCATGTGTTTTGCTAGATCTAGCTTGATAGTGTGTAGCAATTGAAGGTAGTGCTGAGAGCTTGTGAGGAGCTTTGTACTATGATTGTTACATGATCTCCATGACATATAATATACAAATAGTTGGGGTTTTCAGCTTTAAGCTTTCCCATTAAATACTGTGTTCATATGTGTTATTGTTTGTGGTTTTAATGTGTGCATGCAATTGATTTTATTTCCGCATGTGATGATCAATGGTAGAAGAGATTTTGTATTATGCATGAAGCTAAAATAGTGTGTGATCAGGAGAATCTCGGTGAATAATATATCAGTTATTCAAATTTCTACAGATGCCACCCAGGAGAGAAATTGAAGGTAGTGCTGAGAGCTTGTGAGGAGCTTTGTACTATGATTGTTACATGATCTCCATGACATATAATATACATATAGTTGGGGTTTTCAGCTTTAAGCTTTCCCATTAAATACTGTGTTCATATGTGTTATTGTTTGTGGTTTTAATGTGTGCATGCAATTGATTTTATTTCTGCATGTGATGATCAATGGTAGAAGAGATTTTGTATTATGCATGAAGCTAAAATAGTGTGTGATCAGGAGAATCTTGGTGAATAATATATCAGTTATTCAAATTTCTACAGATGCTACCCAGGAGAGGAGGTGGGCCCAGGGAAAATTTTAAGGATGGAAAATTATCTTGAAGTTTAAAAAATTGGTGAATCTCACTAGTCCCTAATATGCAAACTATAAAATGTTTATTGATGTATTTGTAAAATTATTCAAATTTATAATGATATTATATATATTTTCTATATAATGTTGACAATTTTTAATGTAAAATAATTTTATATTGTAAAAATTGGGCGAATCACTTTTATAAAAAAATGGAAATTGGTGAATCCTTTTTTTGGAAAAACCATGGAAAATTAGCCCACTTGCGAATATTAGCCCTTAAAATTTTCCATGGAGGTGGCATAGGTCGTGGAAGACCAGAGGCTAATGCAATTCTGCTAAATGAGATTCGACATCTTCGTACAAGAATGGAGACAGTAGAGGTTGCTCAGAGAAGAGCACCTGAAGAAGGATATGTCAGTGCAATAGAGGAAACTTCTGAGGAAGAATAAGAAGCAAAAGATGACGTAGCTAAAATGCTAAAAATATTGATTAAGGCAACTGGAAGACCAAAGGTGGATGTACCTTTGTATGAGGGAAATCTCAATATGGAGGAGTTAATGGACTGGATCAATTCATTAGACAAGTACTTTGAATTTGAAGAAGTTGAAGACAAAAGGAAAGTGAATTTTGTAGCTACCATACTAAAAGGTCATGTAGCTATCTGGTGGGAGGAGTTATATATATCTAGATAGAGAAAAGGAAAGCCCAAAATCAAGCGATGGGACAAAATGGTAAGAAAATGAAAAAGTAAGTTCTTGCCCAAGGATTATGAATTAAATATTTTTAAGTAATTACATAATTTAAAGCAAAAAAGAATGACAGTGAAAGAATATATAGAGGAATTTTATAAATTGAATATTAGAGCTGGAAATGTAGAGGATGATGTTGAGAAAGTATCCATATATATAAATAGCTTGAGGTATGATATCCAAGATGAGATCAGTCTATTAAATCTGAAGACAATTTAAGATTCTGACCAGACAACCTTAAAAGCAGAAGAGAAGATACAGAGAAAGCAAAGTCAGAGGAATCGAGGAAAGAGTTTAGCAAGAGGAAGAGGAACATTCAAACCCATATTTCAACATTCCCAGAATGAAGCAGGAGGTTCAAGTAGCAAATCACCACAGAGAGGAGACTTTGGTTGAGGAAGGTTTGTACCCAGAGGTAGAGGTCGAGGAAGAGATATTTGGTGTTTTACATATGGTGAGTGGGGACATGGGTCATGGGAATGTCCTCATAATAAGTCAACAACCCAGAGAAATGTGAATGTTGCTAAAAAAAAGGAATAAAATACTCAGATTGTAGGTAAAGAGGAACCACCCGAAGTAGGAGAATCCTTGTTATTGAAAAGGGTATTTTTTAAAGCCAAAAAATAAGGAGGAGAACCAGCTTAGAAGAAGAATCTATTCAAGGCTATATGCAAGTCCAAAGGTAAATGTTACAAAGTGGTAATTGACAGTGGAAGCACTGATAACCTTGTTTCTACAGAGATGGTGGACAATTTGGGATTGGTAAAAATAGTACACCCTACACCTTATAAGGTATCATGGCTACAAAAAGGACATTAGATTATTGTGACAGAACAATGTAAAGTAGAGATCCAGATTGGTACTTACAAGGATTTTATATTATGTGATGTAATTTCGATGGATGTATGTCACATATTGTTGGGAAGACTTTGGCAGTTTGATTGGAAAGCCATACATGATGGCAGAAGAAACACTTATACTTTGGAGAAGGAAGGAAACAAACACACACTGCTACCATTGAAGGATGAAGCTGACAAAGAAACACATGGAAACAGTGTTATGCTAATGAGTGGGAAAGAACTATTGCAATAAATCAAGAAGGATGAGGAGATGCATTTTGCTGTTGTAGGAAGACCCAAGGTAATTCTAACTTCCACAGATTTAGAAGAGTTAACTGAAGAAATCCGAAGTCTATTGAATAATTTTGATGATTTTATTGTGGAAGAGTTTCCAAGTGCATTACCACCAATCAGGAGTATTATTCATCACATTAATCTAATACCTGGAGCAAGTTTGCTGAATAAAGCAGCATATAGATTAACTCCTCAAGAAAATGCAGAAGTTGGAAGACAAGTTGAAGTATGCAAATGCGAAAGCTACGATAAATGTGAAACGGAAATAAATTACAAGTTTGAGGAAAATTACCCATACAATATTTGTAGACTCCCCTTTCCCCTTTTTTGGGGTTTCCCCTTTTGGAGACATTTGGAGCCTTTTTTTTTTTTTTTTTTTTGGAGGGATGGAGGATTTAAAGTGGTAGATGATTGGAGGGAGGGAGGGACTCTGTGTAGAGGGTGGTAGAGGATTGGAGGAATTGCATTCGATTTGAGGACTGCGATTTGAGGATTTGTAGAGGCCATTCGTGTAGATTAGCTAGGATTTCCTCTATTTGTGTATAAGCTTTTCCAAGTAACGGTAGAGGCCATGCTTGAAGCATTCTGTTGGACTTTGGACTTTGGACCTTGTAGCACTTTGGACTTGTGATCCTTGTGATCCTTGTGATTTCCAGACTTCCCAGACTTCCCAGACTCCTGACATTTTATTTTATTCCCAATTAGTGATAGCTAATTGGAAATATTAACTTTGATCAATTTTTCCTTCTATAGTTAGAAATATAAATAAAGTGAGTGAGAGGGGGACATAACTCACTAAAATAAAGTGCACTCCCTAGTAGACTCAACGTTGTGACTTAAGTGGGCCAAGGGGGGCCAAGAGACCACTTAGAGGGGGACACACTTAGACCACGTGGGCCATGACAGCGCAGTTTAGTTGGCAACGTGGGCCAAATGGAGGCTACGTAGGAGTTGGTGGGGCCTAGGGTTGAGAGAGGCCCATTGTTATAAAAAGGCGGAGAGCCTCCTCATTTCCTCATTCGAGTTTATGCATATTGAGCTGGTCACTACGACTTTGAGCACGCTGGCTGTTTAGCTTGTCTACAACACTATTTAGTGCATTAAGTGTCTCCGTTCGGAGATCTCACCCTCAGCCCCGGGAGACTTCGAGTGCTTGCTCGGGTGAGGTTGTCCCATCAGTATTTTGCAGGAGGATTGGTGTTTGGCATTTGTGGAGGAGCAGTGCATCCATAGACTGCGCAGTCTTGAGAGGGAGGACGCAGTCCATTTTGAGGGAAGCTCCGGTGTGGCATTCTTTTGGAGGATTTTGGTCAGGAGATTGAGTAGGGGGACAACCCTTGCCTATTGGAGACTTTTGGTTGAGCGGGAGGTCATATTTTGGAGGATTCCATTCAGTCTCAGTGTGGCCCTTGGGAGGATAGCATAGATCCTCAAGGGAGGTATTTTCGGAGGTTGTCCATTCCAGAAACGCTCTATGGGCTTTTCTGGGTTTTGTGAGTAGAGGCTGATTCCAGAGTTTTTAGCTCATTCCGAGTAGGGGAGTAGCCCTGAATACTCGATTGGTTCCAGCAATAGCAGCGGCACGGCAGTTTTTCAGCAGTTTGGGCGCAGAGCATAGAGCAGCCATTCCCTTGTTATTCTGAGAGTATTCCTACACTTGCCTGGTGCAAGTCGAGGTGCTATCACTCTGATTACCTCTTGTACTCATTTCTATTTCTCAGTATAATAAAATGGCTCAGTATTCTCTCTATTTTATGTGTATCTGCTTCATGTACTATTTCTAGCATTTCATGTACTGTTGTATGCTCTGTATCACTGCTTATTTTCCCTTTGAGACATCCTAGTTGCTATCCCATCTGTTGTGTTTTGCCTATACTCTATAGACAGAGTCTGGTGAGGGCCAGGTAGCCTCCAGATCTCACCCTCTTTCCAGAGGTGAAATATCTAGCAAACGCCCCTCTAGTCCATCTCTGGTTTAGAGTTGATTGTGTTTGAGAGATATCCCTGAAAGGGGATATTACAGAATCCTCTAGGTTTTGAATGAAAACCCCAAATTGATCACAACAATTATTAACTATAGACAAAGAAGGGTAGGACTTCTTGTATTCTTCATAAAATATTGAATGGAAAACTCTAAGAGAACAAATACTGGCAGGTGGCAAACCTTCATATCAATATCGTGCTTTTCCTTCAAGAGAAGCCATGAACATCTTTAAAAGACAATCTTCTGGAAATTCAACCTTCAACTTGCGTGTATGCATGTGAAATTTAACCAGATGTAAAGCAGCATCATTCCTATCATCATCTTTAAACATAGGCAAATTTCTTTGCCAATCTACCTTAGGCATTTTATTTGGGAAACCTGGAACGTGATCTCGGCTCATGGGAGCATACCTTCTTGCAACAGTTTCCATCTTGAAAATTCTTGAAGCTACTGATCTTCATGTAGTGGAGTGCCATGAAGTGTTGGTTTTCTGGATCTTTCTGTCAATGGAGTCGCCAGGTGAATGGTTCAGCCTTCATATGTGTCCAACTGTTGTTCACCATCAACCGTTAGATTTGATCTTTGTCGTTTCTTTCCCAGGGTAGATATGATCTTTCGTTCCCCGACAATGACGCTAGTATGTTATCACTCCACCAGATTTCCAAGGTTGAGGAAGGAATCCCAACAGAGGTAACCACAAACCAAGCTTTTGACTTGATAGATAGCCCTATCAAGTCGAAAAGGGCTCTCTTCAAAGGGTCACAGCCAAGAGCGCTGGAGCAATTAGGGTTTTAGGCTATATAATGAGTGCAAGGGGTTGTTTTGATTTGGTTTTGATTGGGTAAATCAACGGAGAATGAAACCACGTCAAGGAAAACTAGGTCAGGGCTATAGAGTTAAGGTTGCAGGGATAAATGTGGCAAGGTAGGTATAATGTCAATCACTTGAGGGCTTATGGAATGGTCTAGAAAATGTAAGGAGGCTGAGGGAAGCATAAGAGATGTATTTCTCTTAGATAGAAGATATGAAACAAAATATGATCAGTTACCCAAAACAGAGCATGGCTAGCATGTATTTTGAATTTCACACTTATAAAAGATCATAATCATAGACATGAAAAGGAAATGAACAAAACATTCACACATATGTCACTAAAGAAGAAACAATGAAAGACATTTAATACCACAGGTATCCCATAAATATAGCTGCAACTCCTCTTGTATTAATGGCCAAAGCTGAATACAAAGTCTCCTTGATCAAGTAATAAAATGAAACTGATTCCAACTCCCAACATTTGAAAAATGAGTCAAAAATGATGTGATATAGGCCTCAAACAACCTCTCCCAACCTCAGGGGTTGAATCCATGAGAGGAGGAGCTGATCCACTAAAGTCTGAACTGAAACCTAGAGTGTAGGGTGGTCAAAGTGACTCATCCCTAACTTTTTGCAAACTGATTCATTACACCTCATTGAGTTCATTTACCTAATGTATTTACCCTAGGTAATAATAAAAACACCATAATTACATTTACATCATCAATTACATGAGGTAAAAACATCATTCCCCAAGATAAAATTCAAATTTGTAGAAAAACTCAGAAAAAATCAGTCAATTGTTAAACACGCATCGCCATTTTACCCCAAATTGCAGGCTGTTTTTGACCAGGTTGCAGGTGTCCAAATTGGCTCCAAGATAGCTTGTTGGAAATCCCTTTAAGTCTAGTTTCTAGAACTACCTTCATTTTGCAAAATGAAGGTCATTTAAGGTCATTTGCCTTGTTAAAAATCACTTCTCCCAAGACTGGTCAAAAAGTGCAGAATGAGGGTGCAGAAATGCAGAGTGCTGTTGCATGCAACTTTTGGAGGCCTTACTCAACTCCAAATTGAGCGCATGATAGCTCACTGGAAAGATCTCTTTTTCTAGTTATCATTTGGCTCATCAAGCATGTGATTTGGATTCTCCAGTGAGGTGAAAACTGGATTTTCCCAAGGTCTCTCCAGAAGTACAAGAACTCTCCTGTGGCACCTGTATTTTTGACATTTCTCTAAAACCATGACACCTTTGTAAAAACTGAAGGAGGTTTTTATTCCTTGACTTAGGATGGACAAAAACCTCTCTCACTTTTGTTAAATTCATCTTTGTTTGGTCAGAAACACGGTTTGAAGAAAAACCGACCGAAAGTGTGGCGAATGATTTGACTCTTGGAATGACTTCTCAAAAAATGATGGAGACATGATGTTTATGAGATGAAATGACTTCATACTTATTGATATGACCTACCTTATGACTCCTTTGCTCAAATGTCTC
Source organism: Pinus albicaulis (assembly GCA_034641835.2). Classification (NCBI taxonomy): domain Eukaryota; kingdom Viridiplantae; phylum Streptophyta; class Pinopsida; order Pinales; family Pinaceae; genus Pinus; species Pinus albicaulis. The sequence continues at coordinate 1,207,238,211 of CM076570.1, read as the reverse complement.
GTTTCCATAGCAAACCCTAGCTCAGTGGGAGAGAAAATTAGGGTTTAGTGCTTGTGAACAATGATGACTTGGGCACCCTTGGGAAAAATGGTTAAAAAACGAAGCGAGGTCAATGATAATGACGGAGATGAGGTGAAAGCAGAGTAAAACTAGGCGGGATGGGTGGGATGTAAATACCAGTGCTAACACTTGCCACATCATCACCTGCCCTACTATGTCATCTACCACCTGTGCTAATTCCATAACAACTTGAGGAATCTTGGAAATCTGGCACTTGGGTATTGTTCCTCTTGTTTTGCTTATTATTTTTGACATAATGCATGCACCATTTTGGCCAAAGCTGCCCTTGTTCTACCATCTGGAAACATATTTGACCTAGTTTGACCAAGCTGTAACTAGCCATTGTCACCTCTAATTGCAAAAATTCAATGTGGCATGGACTCCTCTCATCAAATTGAACAATCTGAGACCAAGTTTACTTTTTCACCATTGGGACCACTTTGCATTGGGAATTGTGTACTTCCTTAGGGAATGTGAAATTTGTCGAAATGAAATTGCCATGCATAAGAGATTTCTGAGAGATATTGCACCAAAGCCAAGGCCACCTATAAATTCTATAGACCCTAACGATGCAATAAGACATAGGTTCATCTTGATGCAGGATATACTAACCCACACATTGATGATCACCCCTTCAAAAGTTGGCCCGCATAAAGCCATGAGTCCTCAAGTAAGCTCACCTAAGGCTCTCTAATCCTATACAGGATGACATGAACTTGAAGTGAACTAGTACGGACTAGCCATGGTCTGACCAAGACATCAAGACAACAAGGCAACAAGATACAAACAATGAGAACAAGATACATGCCTTGGATATCTAAATCAAAACCTCACATTGTTGTTACAATCCTTTGATTTGTGACTTTGGGCTTACAATGATGGGGATAAATGCTACAAAAGTGTTTGTATGTACCCCTGTTGACATGCAGGGTAACAGGTAATTTCTCAAACTTAGAACATTGTTCATATTCCAACCCCAATTTAAAAAGGTTGAAATCATATTTGTTATTTGGTTGTGAGATGGTAGCAATATCATCATTTGGTAAGTCTTGTAAGGGTGTTGTAGGAAAATTGGATAGCGGGATCTTCATCACCTAGGGTTCTTAAATCCCTTTCATTTTCAATCAAACCCTCCATGGAATCTGGATAATGCGTTTTTTTTTTGGAAAATATTGTCTATTGCTTCATCCCCTTCAAATAGGGGTTGGAAATATTTTCTTATTTACAAGATTCATCGTCTTTATCAGGAGGTCTAGGGCCTTCTTTTATGAACCTTTGAGATTTATAAAATTTCTTGATCTCTTGAATAGCGGGCATCCATTGCTCATTGTCATAAGCAAGGTTACTTGGGAGCGGGAGCGAAAACAGGGAGCAGGAGCGGGAGCACCATTTTTAGAAGCTCCCGGTCCGAGAGCGCTTTTTTTTTATAATATATATTTTTTTATATTTTGATGCATATATGTCAACAAAAGCATGTAGAATGATGAATTAGACATAAAAAACATAAAAAAATACATTGAACCATATAACATCAATCATTTAGAACTTATAATCTTCATCAACCACGTCCACAAATTAGAAACATACAACATATTGACTCTTGAGTCTCATGATTCATCGATCTTAAAGTTTCAAGCTTTCAAAATTCAAGATATAACATTTATCATCATTGATTCATTGATCACCATAGTTGTACTTGTAAGCTAAGTGTAACGGTTAACCATTACAACAAAGAATATTTAACATGAAATGAAATGTTATAAAATGAAACAAAATGAAACAACGTTCAACTTTCATGAAGCATCATATTCATAATTCATAATGACTTATAAAATTATAACTGCCAAATGCAAAGTTTCAAACTTCAAACTTAAATTGTCATATATGGTTTACAAAATTATCATAATAAATATGAAAGAGTCAAGTTTCAACTGTTACAAAAAATTAAAAACTACTAGAAAATAGAAAAGACTAGAAACTGTAAATCTATTTTATCTATTATCTAGCAGCTAGCCCCTTGCCACGCCCACGAGAAATGTCTAATTTTTGAGCAATTCATGGTAATGGTGGTATTCTAGCAGTCTCCTCCCGCATAGTACCACGACCATAACTAGAAGGCACATGCCGTCCACGTGAGGATGTAGGTGGAGGCTGCGTCAACAAAGGAACAATAGTTGGAACTCGAACACTGACACTGGCATTGCTACTAGATGGTGGGTGTGGCAGTGGCATGGCTGTTGTTTCTTCATCCTCATCTCTCAAGAGTTCTTCTTCCAATTCTTCTAGATGTATAGTGTCGTCCTCCAAATTATCGTCCTCTGGGTTATTGTCCCAAACATTATATCATAGATCCTCATAAGCCCGATCACAATAATGACTCAACAACCTCAAGTTGTAGTGCACATAAACCAAGCTTTATACACAGTTTTCATTGAGTCCATTTCTTCTCACATTATGAATGAAGCTGTCGGTGCTCCAACACCTCTCTACAGAAGAAGTATTTACAACTTGTGAGAGAATTGTTTTTGCCAATTTTGGCAAAAGTCCCATGCTGCCATATGCTTCCCACCATGTAAGAGCATCAAATCTGTCTCTATCTTCCATTGCATGCAAAGAACCAAACAAGTCAGTGCAACTAAAGTATCTGCCTAATTCAAGGCACAAATTAGCACACTCCTCCCTGTCAGGGAACAACTTGTCTAATGCTTTCATATATCCTTCTTGTACCTCTAGATCTGTATGAGGTTTGATCCTAACCCCACCCCCAAGTGCAGGTTGGCCCAATCAAGATGGAGAGTGGTATTTTGGCATAAGGATATACGCCAAGGCATGTAGTGGAACATTAAGTTTATTCCACCGTGCACACACACAATTGTGAATCATTGAGTATAAGTTGGGATCATTTTCCTTAACAACATTTTTTATTTTCCCCAACATGCTATCCATATGTTCATACACCTCCCCAATCACTAGTTTATCTATATCTGCAAAGCGAATCATGCTATAAATGGGCTTGGTGAAATTCAAAATTTCCCTCACACGTGCCCAAAACAAAGGATCAAGAGCAGTCTTCTCCACCTGTTCAAAACCTTGGTAGTCAACTGATGTTGTTGCCCTGTCCTTTAATACTTGCCAATGTGGACTTGATACCATGGCTGCCAATGAATCTCTTACCTTCAAAAGGTGCCTGAAGGTGAGGTAATAGCTAGCAAATCTAGTCTTGCAATCTTCAACAACTCCAATCTTGAGTGACTGCGGAAAAGCCCAAGGGTATTGCTATGATTTGTAATAAATATTATCATTTTTTTGCCTCTCTTGTACAAATAACCAATCTATCTGTATTGAGGTTGTTTGTTTTTAATTATATCATGCATCAAAAGGTTCATTGTGTGAACCAAACACCCAGACCAAAATATGTTGGGGTATTTATCCTTAATAATTGGTCCCGTTGCCTTACAATTAGCGGCATTATCTATGATGACTTGGATGACATTGTATGTCCCAATACGTTCAATTGTGTCAAGTAATGGTTTTGCAATGTTGATGCCGGTCTTGAACTTATTTGAATAGTCATATGATGAAAGGAATATTTCACCAGAAATAGACACAACAAGAACACTTATCAATGGCTTGCCTTTTACATTTGTCCATCCATTAGATACAATGGGCACCCCATGCTCATTCCAGGAACTTGTAATTCTACTCAAAGAATGAGTTATTTTTCTTTTTCATGATCAAGTCCCACAGTTCTAGCCTTGTCATACCCAGGGATTTTGTATCCTTTGGGGGCATCATTAATGGCAAAAACCATTTCATGCCAATAAGGTGAGCGAAGAACATTGAATGGTACCCCACATGCATAGAGAAACTGGAAATTTTTTGAATCCACATCATTCCTAGACCCTTTGTCAAGGAAAACTAATATGGTTCTACGCCTTAAAGAGATGTTTGCTCCTGTGCCAGGTGTGCCTCCATATCCACTGCCATGGGTGGAAGTTGATGGACTTCTTTGTGCATGATGTGATGGTGCATAAGATTCAATGAAACCATTAGATCTTTTAGATTTGTATTGGGCTTTCTCCTCTTCCCTATGTATTTGACTCTATCTGTCGCTGACACACTTACACAAGCTTTGATTCCTACATTTTTATCTCCATCCCATGGCCTTTTCCCACAAAGGTGCCTTCTAGCACGGGTGTATGAACCTGTGTATTGTTTATTGCAATGGGGGCAAAAAAATTTAGTGGTTCCACCCCCTTTCCCTGCTTGAAGCCTATTAACATATTTCCACAATGGTGTTTGGTCAATTTTAGTTGGTGTCACCGTCGTCTCATTATCTCCACTCTCCCCTTCCTCCTCAACATGGTACTCCTCTTCAAGATTTTCATCAAATCCACTCTAACCCACTTCTTCATCCTCCTCTTTTGTAATAGCCCTCTTTCTTCTACTCTCCAACACCATAATAACAAAAAACAGAACCAACAAGAAAAAAATGCCAAGCCATATAGCCATGATGTTTCAAGTTTTTAGCCTGCAAAAAAATGGAGGAATGCCAAATGGGAATAAGAAAAATGCAACATAGAAAAAAATTTCAATCTTTCATTTTTCAACAAATTAAAATGCAACATAGAAAAAACAAATTCAATTTTTCATTTTTCAACAATTAAAATGCAACATAGAAAAAAAAAATTCAATTTTTCATTTTTGAACAAATTAAAAATGCAACATAGAAAAAAAAATCTAGATTAGACTCTCCTACCTCTTTGTTCTTCGATCCCAAGCTCTAAAATCCTCTCCAAGCTCCAAGCTCCTTGCTCTCTCCAAGCTCTCCTTTCCCTTTCTCTCTTGCTCTCTTGCTCTCTCCTCTCCTCTCTTGCTCTCTCTTGAATGAATGATGATAATGAGGGAGAGGGAGGGCTTTTTATTTCCCACCCCCACCTCCTCCCTCTCTTTCCCTCCAAAAAATTCCGCGGCATTCCCTCTCCTCCGCGCGGAAGGTGTCGCATGCTCTCGGACGGGAGTGTTTTTTCAGAGAGGGGAGCATTCGGGAGCGAACGCTCCCCGAGCGCTCCCTCAAAAAAATCGCTCCAGGAGCGTTTTTTTTAAGTAGGGTGAAGCAACAAAACTGTATGCTTGTTGACTTTAATGTAAAAATACACGAGGTATTTGTAATAATGATTTATTATATATAAAATGTATAAGTGATAATAAATGTTACAATGAGGCCCTCCTTATATACCTAGGCAGGTGGCATTTCATGACTGGGCATGTCTTTTAGACATGTCTTTTCACTAACTTAATGACTATTTAACATAATCCTTATTTGACTATTTAGTAATTACATTTTATTGTATTTATTCTATTTGTTATGAATTATATTCATAACATTGCCCCGTTCTTCAAAAGCTTTGTCCTCAAAGCTTTATTGTTGACATTTTTTTCATCACCTTTAATCGCTAATCATTTTCTTCACTTAGCTCATGTCATTTTTGCTCAGCATGTATAACTTGTTCCCAATACTATCTTGGAACTAGGGTTTATATATATATTTTATATTATTTCCCTTTTTTTAAATTTTTTTTTAATAATATATGTATAATTAGTTTTTTATTATTATTAATTAACTTAATTAATTAAATAATTGAGTTATGTTGATTTATAAATTAGCCCACCACTTATATTACGGTTTCAAAGGTATGATAAGCGTTGTAAGTGTCAAGCCCTTAATCTATTTCGCTGAGCCATTTACGAATCGACGTCCGCTTACGTGTTGGATTTTCGATCAAGCCACGTTGTTTTGACTCGTGAGACTATGGAATTGGGTGATGTGGAGGAACAGGTGGCATATTTTTCTACTGAGAAAGAGGCAGAAGATTTGAAATAAATGCCCATTAACCTTAAAGAAATTCTCGTGTTTGTCCTCGTATGCAGCATATACAGAACTGCTGGAGCATTCGCGGGTTTGTCCTTGTATGCAACATATACAGAACTACTGGAGCATTCGCGGTGATGCGATAAAACTTCGTAGGCACCAAGGAACTGCTTCGTTGCCCCCCCCTGCGAAACGTTGCTATGGACGGCCTTGTCCGAGTGGAGTTTTTGGGCAAACTTTCAATAGGCTGCACAGATTTGGTCAACACGGGCAGTGATATTGACGCCCAGGATTTTGTATAGGCATTTCTAATATAATTTGTATAGTAGTGTCTCTTGAAACGCAAAGTTGTCGCTCCCAAGCTACTATTCCTCCTTGTTATATTCTTCGTCAGGTAATGGGTTGTTGATGTCTGCAGGCTAACCATCTCGATATGCAAGTGGGATGATAATGTGGCCGCAGTAGATTCACAATCGTCATGGCAAACTGGGCAAGTTCCCCCAAAATAGTTATGTTACGCGTCCGTTGGACAAAGGCTCTGTCTACTGACGTGACTGCTGCTAATTCCAATCCTTCGTCAATCTCGATGATGTTGCGTGCCCTTCTCTCTACGTCCTCTAAAGACCGTCGACTGCTCATTTCCGCTATTGACTGCTTATTAATCTGTGCACGAGGTCGATCTGTTGAACAGAGGATGAGTTGATAGAAAATGTCAAACTCCGGATTGCTATACATGGCCTCTGCGATGCGCATGACTCTGCCCGTGACATTTCTGTTTTTGTGACGGAAAAGGGTAAGCAATATGCCACAGAAACCCTTTGCACAGGACTGCGTGGCCGCAATAGAAAACCCTTCCTCTTTTGTCATATTAAAAATATTGTGTCGAGTTCGAGCAAGTCCCACGATGTTTCGAGAGATTTCATCATCGGGGGCAAGAGTTGTCTCTTGAAGCTTAGCCATCATTCGTTTTTTCTGTTCTTTATATTTTGGATCTATAAGTGAAATCCACATATGTTCAGCCATGTCGTTAATGGAAATCAATTTTTCGTTTTTTCTGTTCTTTATATTTTGGATCTATAAGTGAAATCTGCATATGTTCAGCCATCACATTAATGGAAATCAGTTCCCCAGTGATTGGAGAGACAACGAACTTAGATGGATCATTTCCAAATGGGAGCCTTTCTTCTGGTCTCTTCCAGTTCTTTACAATATTTAAAGGTGCCTTTGTTTCCTCGATTGGCGGAGGGGGCACTTGTGCTTTGGTAGCATTTTCATCCCCAGTCGATTTCTTCAAGCTCTCTTTGACCAGATGGACCTCTTCTTCATCCATTTCCATCTCTAGTTCAAAATCTTCCTTATTGTTATGATATTGTTCATCTTCTTGTTTGTCAAGATAGTCTTCTTCCACATTATCTTCATCTGGATCATCATCTTGATCTATATCAGCTTCATCTTCTCCACCATCTTGATTGATATCTTTTTCATATTCATTATTGTGATCAATATCTTCTTCTTTAACATTATAATCATCTATTGTTTCACCTTGTTCCATTTCACCATTGTTATCATCTTTCTTATTATGGATTTCTTCATAACCTTTCTTAAAACGAGTTGTAGCTTCTGCACATGATTTTTCTAATTGCTCAAGCTTTTCTTGAATTTTTCTAATCTGCTCAATTTCTTCAAGATCTACACCTAATGGCACATTGTACGGTAAACTATGTTCATAGGCTCGTAAACTACGTTCATAGGCTTGTGACACTATATTGTGCAGCATGGCTTTGATACCACTGAAGCAACAAAACTGTATGCTTGTTGACTTAATGTAAAAATACACAAGAGGTATTTGTAATAATAATTTATTATATATAAAATGTATAAGTGATGATAAATGTTACAATGAGGCCCTCCTTATATACCTAGGCAGGTGGCCTTTCATGACTGGGCATGTCTTTTAGACATGCCTTTTCACTAACTTAATGACTATTTAACATAATCCTTATTTGACTATTTAGTAATTACATTTTATTGTATTTATTCTATTTGTTATGAATTATATTCATAACATAGGGCCTGCTCGGGGAGCGTTCGCTCCCTAAAACGCCCTCCCTGAGCGCTCCCTAAAACACTCTCGTTATGACAGGGAGTGTTTTTGTTGATTCGGGAGCGCGCTCTCGATGTCCTCCCAAAACGCTCCCGCTCAGAGCGCGTTTCGGGAGCGGGGTCGGGGGGGGGGCGGGTGCTCCCCTGCAACCCTGGTCATAAGAGCTTCTACATTTATGAAATGCTTCCATAAATCCTGGAAAAGATGAAATTACTTTCTTGCCTTGGCTTTTAAACCAAAGCTTTGCTTCATTTTTGAGACTGTGCAAAGTTCTTCATCATGTTATCCTCATAAGTAATGCCATTATCTACACATATTCTCATGAATGCTAAAAGATGCCACAAGGTGAATCACCATTGCCATATAATGTTGGAATCTCATGAATGCTGAAAGATGCCACAAGGTTGAATTACTGTTTCCATTTAACTTTCAAATCTCCCCTAAACCCACCTTTGATTTCTCATGAGGAGGAGCATACATTTGAGAAATCAGGAGGACTGAAACATTTTATAAACCATGTGTTGAAGATTGTAACTAGGTGCGGTCTTCATAATTTATATTTATTGTACTCATCAAAAGAATTGAAGAAAAATAAATTATGTTATTTATTTTTTATTATTAAATGACTTATTAAAGCATGGGTTTCATGCTTGGGTCATGTTTAGTATAACGTACCAATTGTGGACTTCTAGGTTAAGCATTACAGATTTATATTGATCCTCCTTGGGGTTTTGAGTCATGTAATTAGGTTTATTTTTGAGTCAAAAGTGTTATAGTAGCCCTCCACATCAAGTCCGCCTAAAGGAGATCAAGTCGGCCTCAAAGGAAGGAATTTGAACCCATCAGAAGGTTATAAATGCAAGGAGGTTGAATTCATTTTCCAACCAATTCACTGCAACTGACGACATCAAGGGAAAAAGTGCGAAATTGGAAAAGGAGGCAAAAGAAGTGCGAGTTGGGTCTATCTGAAAGAGAAAGAAAAAATTGAAATTTTGGTGAAGGAATCTCTCTGTTTCGTGGTCTCTCTTTGGGGATCGAAGTCTTTGAAGTTTGGAAGATGCTACTGCTGCAAATCTGCGAAGCTGCTAGAAGACTGGTTGTTGCTGCTACTAGGTCGAAGATCTGGAAGGCTGACTTGGTGTGGAGGGAAAGTTTGGCTCATGTCTAGGGTTAAGAGTCTCAAGGAATCCTATTGAAAGCAAGAATTATCTTGACTGGGTTTTACCCTCGAGAGAGGTTTTTCCCTGGCTGCTGGCCTACATCTGGTGTCCTTGATCTATGTGTATTTGCTTTGATATTTGCTTGATGGACTAATAAGAAGAAAGATAAGAAGAACATAACAATAACTAAAAAAGATCACAAGTAGATAATCAAGAACAAGAGAATTCTTCTGCCTTTCTGATTCCCTAACACAATGGAAGTGATTCCATTTTTTTTCCTTTTGAGTTTTCAAATACAAGGTTGAAAATTAAAATTTGAAGTGAATGTTGATCATACCTTATATAAATATCGAGGTGGAGTCACCAAGATGAGCTTGCTTAAACAACCCTTCACAATTGGTGGATGTGATCACCTCTACATCCAGCAATGTCTTTGAAACCTGTAGGGAATTAGGGCTTTGTCCCTTCATCGAGTTGCCATGTGAGAAGGAGATCTTCATTAAAACATTGTCATAAATATGTTGTCTTCTTTCCTGGAGGATGGACTTTATGTCGATAACGATGCCAGAATATTACTTCCAAAATTGTACGTAATGATGAAATCCATAATCCACAAGGTACAATTTGAGGGGAACCTCTAGAAAGGTCATTAGTATCACCTTAACAACATATCTTCTGCACTTTAGATTGACTCTCCTTTGGCTTAGCGGGGTGTCCCTACTAGGATTACTAAGACCAAGCAATGACGCACAAGGTGAATTTGAGAGTAGCCTTAGTAAAATGAGATTTGGAGTTTTTTTAGGTTTTTTTAGAATGCGTGATGGAGGGATGTAGAGATCAATGCAAAATCCAACTAGGGCAATGGAGTCAAGGTGAATCAAATGCAAGTGAGGTCAAGAATAAATCCTTCAAGAAGCTGGGTTATTTTCTTCGAAGGAGTAGGTCTTTGAGACTAGAACTAAAAGGAAGAATAATCCCGCATCCAATTGAGATCAATAATGAACTCAATATCTACAAGAAGGAAAACTTCAATGGTAGACCTTCACCAAATTGATTAATACTTCAGCCAAGGAGTCATAAAGAAAGACAAAGCATGGTACTAAGTAGTCACCAAATCAACAAAGGAAGAATACGGAGAAACCCTAATCTTCTTCCCTCCAATGATAAATTTATCTTTCATTAGATTGATATTGAAAGGATTGTAGAAAACTTGAATATTCCACCATTAATCCTTATGCAACAAATAAAACTAGGCAAGATAAGCTTCAAGAATTGAGAACATTCATCCACAAAGAAAGCCCTTTACGCCATAAAAGGTATGAGAAGGATATATAGATTAAGCTCTGAAGGGAGAGAGCTCCCAGGTATCCAACCAGGAGTACAAATGAGGAATGACTCCTCTATTTATAGTGTGAGGTCCAACATCTTTTTACAATAATATATTAATATCTCATGTGATTCCTTATATCTAGCCTAAGAAAAACAAATTTATAACTAATTAACTTAACACAACAATAAAATAAAAGTGGTCAAGCCACATGTACAACAAGATATGTAAACCCCCAATTTGCCACATGTACAACAAGATATGTAAACCCCCAAAGAGTGGTCTTCTCCTTTGAAAAAGATGATTGATGCCCCAAGATGCCACGTCTATCCTCCAAAGTCTCCTTGAAACATGTAGATGCCCATTTTCCTCTTCAAAAGGCAAGTCTTCCCTCATAGAAATCCTTGAAGATAGTTGAATGAGCCTCTAATGGTCAAAAATGTCACCAAAAGTGGCGACATAAGGCCCTCCATGGTGGTGGCTCCTCCGAAACAACTCCATAAAAATGTTGGCATAATGCTTCATAAGCTTCAAAATAGTGTCTCAATTTAATGCCCATGGCGATACCTTAGGTCAAGGGACCTCAGTGAAGTATGCGAATGACTTTCCAAGTCAAGGACCAGTCATAAAACCTCGAAACTGTTAGTTATGGTAGCATCAGACAAGTGTTCTAATCTCGATTTGTGTCACAGAGGCTAAGAACAAGAGACCTTCAAAACCCAGAAAAGGTTTTGCGAGATAAGCTTGTGAAACGCCTAAATTAAATTAATTAACCATCATTTAAAATTTTCCTAACACTAACTTAGGAAAACTAGTTAATTAATAGCAATTAATTAAGGAAAGGTGAGAATGCTCTAGAAACTCACACGGATGGAGTTTGAGATGATCTTAGTCGTTGTTCAGGATCTAATCATGGTCGTTGGTTCACCAACGAGAAATTATAAAGCATGTCGATGGGGATGGAGAAGACACATCGAGTGACATGAAGATCAAGCCAGATCGAATTTCCCAGAGAGCAGACATCCAGCTAGGGAATAATTTGAGGTAGTGATCAAGGAGCAGAGATTGAGGAGCAACAAACTTTTGGAGGATTTTTCCAGTGTCGGAAGAGTCAGCAGAAAGAAGCTGAGTTATTCCACAAAGAGGTTGCGTAGAGCCTCAAGGAGGCAATTCGATTCAGCTGAGGAACAAGGTGATTCAGGTATTAGAGGTTGGGAATATTTCTAGGAGGTGAGGCGAATCACTTCCAGAGGCAGCGACAGGCAGGATGTCTGATTCAGAGGCAGATTCGGGCAATGTGCGTGAGAGACTGCGCAGGGGTATTTTGGGGGCTAGATTCTAAGGCCAGGTTGAGGCTGGATTGCTTGTGGATAGAGAAATATCTCATATATTTTGCCAGTGATTTCTCAGGAGAGGATTGCAGGTTTGGCATCCAGATATTGTACTTGGATTTTGCTGTTGAACAATAATAATAAAACCCTCACCTGCTGCACCGATTTTCCCATATTGGGTTTTCCGAGGACATTTGTCCAAAAACAACAGTGTCATTTTTATTTTGTGTGTGAATTATTTTCTCAATTCCACAGTGCATTTTATTTTTGGTGAAAATTGTAGTAGTGATTGTATTCATTGTTTGCCGCAATAGCAAATAAACCGCACATAATAGTATTTAGTTTGAAGAATAACTTTCAGTTGCTGCAATAGTGAAAATTTCACATGGTATCAGAGCAAATTGAAGACAGATCAATGGCTTAGTAACAAGGGAGAAATTTTGCAGCTTTAGAGGGAGTCTCTTGGAATTTTTTTGGGATCCGCGCAGACCACCTGCAAGAAGTGCGAATTTGCAGAGGTAGGGTTCGATTTTCAATTTGCAGGTAACAAAAAATTTGAAGATCCTTAGTTGCTGTGATTTGCAGGTTGTGGTGTTGCCGGGAAGTAGTTCCAGTGAGCAGATCATAAATTTCATTGAGCAGATCTGGGCACAGTTGGTTTGCAGTAGGTTTTGTAGCAACAAATCAATGCTGGCTAAAAGAGAAAAGCACACAAAGGAAGGAATTTCTAGAATTTCCGTGAGGGTTTCCAGATCTAGTTTTCTGGAGGAAATCTGAGATTTCCATAGCAAGGCAAATCTGTGCATTCCAGGAGGGAGTGCTAGTAGCAGAGCAAGAAGCTGAGCAGGAAAGGGAGGAGATTTCTGTTTATTTTCCCATATTTGAGTTTCATAGAGATGGCCTCATCAGGAATTTGAGATCGGGATAGGCTTGAAGGAGCCTCTAACTATTGTATCTGGAAAGCCAAGATGGCTTTTCGGCTAGATGAGTATGGTTTGAAGATGTATGCAGAAAATGTTGTAGCCATATCTACAGATTAGCAGTAACTAGAAAACTACAATAAGAAGATGGCCAAGGCGAAGAGGATTGTCCTCGATGGAGTTCGAGATCATATAGTCCCGGATCTAGCTGGCAAAAATATTGCTAAAGAAATGTGGGATGTTGTCGCAAAGTTTTTCCAGGATCCTTCTGAGAATCGACAGATGTTTTTGAAAGGGAAGATGAGGACCATTAGGATGCAGAAGGGTGAAGGAGTCACTCATTATCTCACCAGAATTTAGAATGTTCGAGATGAGCTTGCAGTAGTTGGAGTGTTATGTAACCAACTCCAAAAATAGAAGAAATGAGATATCAACGCCTTAGAAATAAGCCACTTCGAGGGGGCAACCTCCAATACATTACATGAATGAACAATTCTGGGATGATACAATTCACAAAACCTCCTTTCTATATATAGGAGTCCATGGGGCCATAATGTAATCCTAGTGGGCCACAATGTAATCCTAGCCGACCTAACAATAATAATTTAAGGGCACAATAATAACAAAATGGGGGTTACAAGGGTACAACAATAACAATAAGGGGTTTACACTAACAATAATAAGGGCTATACTAGTGATATAGGGACCTAACATGCCCCTCTCCTTCAAAAAAAGTGTTGTCCTCAACACTTGAGTAGCTCCGGGTGCTTCTGTATAAAATTCTCATCCTCCCATGTAGAATCTTCAGTGGGTAAGTTCTTCCACTTCATGAGATACTCTGAAATTGATCGATTCCGTAGTTGTCGAGTTCTTTTTTCCATGACTGCTTCAGGTTCCAATATGATTTTCCCTTCCCCATCAAGTTCTGGCAATACTGTTTGAACTGGAAGATTTTCACCTATAACCTTCTTTAAGCAT
>CM076570.1:1207086662-1207224359 GCA_034641835.2 Pinus albicaulis | reverse complement strand
GAACTACGATTATGTTCTAATCCAGGGTTAATGGATTGGGGTTTATGTATGCTTCGGCATGTATATATATGTGTTGTAACACTAAAAGGAATATAATGAAAAATCAAGCTGGTTGTCCCGATTTGGGATCTAGGGAAAAATCTCTGTGTATATATGTTTTATGTTTTATGCTCTCGCTATTGTTTATTTTCTATTTTTAAGATTTGTTTGCAGATAATTTCCGTATAGGGTTAAAACTTACACCATACACAAGATTAGAGATTAAAAAGGTATATTTTTTAGCTCCACTAAAAACCCCCACAAGACTAAAAGTGCAAGAAAATCAAAAGAGGAGAAAGGGTGGAATTAGTCTCACTTCTTGACTCCTACAACTAGATCTCTTGCCAAAATGAAGCCCGAGTCTTCCACTTAGGAGCCTGAGACTATGCCAGCCTCATCCCCTACCTCAATAAAGGGCTTGTTTTCTAAGACCAACCAAAAGAGAGTTCCATTATATCGAAATTTTCTTCCATTTCTCTCCCAAGGCACCTTTAGAGGACAAGGACACTTGTTATGAAAACATGGTACAGGAAATCCCTATTAAGGAAGAGACATATGCCTTTGGATTTCCCATTCAAGATTAAAATGAGGAAACCAAAATGAATAACATTTTGCATTTATTATTTCCATATTTTCATGCCTTATCCAAAAATTATTTTGACATGTTTCTTATTGAGTTTTGTGTCCTTTGTAGAAGTTATGACTATGTATTAGATGCCCATATATTAAAATTATTTCCTGCCAGACCCAGGAATGTTACATTACACGGGTTCTTGGGCCTTGGCAAGGATAGTATCAACACTTGGGCACAAATGAAGAAAAACTTATTGGAGGTATTGAAACTATTGCAAGGATAAGGAATGAAGAGGTTAGGTATTTAAAATGACTTAGAATGAAGATGAAAACCTAGAATACTACGTCAAATGATTCAACTATAATATACAATGGGAAACACAAGTATATTTGGCTCTAAATGCACTAATTGTCTTGGTGTTACGTGGGGTTCACGATGATTTTACTGAACTTCTAAATCTAATGTATGGAGCGCATGTCTACCAATCGTCTTATGTTGATATTGTTGAACTATGTCAAACATATTCCCGAGGAACATTAAAGAATAGGAGAGGACTGAGAGACCAATATCTTTCCCTCGTTGATAAAATTGAGGATGGGGAAATTCATGATTTTATAGCTTCATCCTCTTCACTTAACTCACACATTCACACCCATATATTAAACCGTGAATTTTAGGCTTATCTTATCACAATAGATCCATCACCCCTGGAACATGAGTCCTATACTAAGGAATAACATGAGCCAACCTCAAAAACGATGGAAATCAGCGTTGGGAAAATTTTGAAGATCAATCCAGGGATAAGAAAACATCAAAAGGAAAAACTAATTAAGGTTTTACAAAAGCATAGTGATATTTTTTCCAAGAATTACAATGACATGGAGGGGATTAATCCTAATTTGTGCACTCACCATAGTTACCTTCAAGGATAATTCAAACCCATTCATCAACCTTAATGCAAAATGAACCCAACTCTCAGAGACATAATAAAAAAAGATTCATGGAAATTACTTTCATGTAAATTAATTTACCCTATTTCTAATAGCCAATGGGTCTCCCCTCTTGTTGTTGTGCCTAAAAAGAATGGCAAGTGGAGATTTTGTGTTGGTTTTATAGAACTCAATAAGGCCACTCACAAGGATCACTTCCCATTATTGTTCATTGACCAAGTGCCAGACACCTTAGCGGGGAAGGGTATTTTTCATTCCTTGATGTGTTTATGAGATATAACTAAATTCATATTGATTTGGAGGACCAGGAAAAAACCATGTTTATTTGTCCATCAGGAGAATTGCTGCAAAATAGGGTGATCCTCAAGTTTGGTTTCACTGCCCTCGCTACATCATCTATTTGTATCATGAATAGAGTACATCCTTTTTTACTACATTTCGTTGCCTACAATGTTGAAATATGTCTGATAAAAATAAGATGTTTTTCCCATTCAACTATGCTTTTCTCGCCTTCATCATCAAGGCATTCCAATGATTTATTATAACAATCCACCCTGGTCTTGTGGGTTGTCGACCAATATATAATAATTAATACATCACACGAACCTAATGGAAGGATGTTGAGGTTCTTTGTTGTAGACATGCCATCCAATTATAGGTGACATGATTCCACTAATTATGTTACTTTCTTCCTGACTATTGTAGCCCGCTGGACCAACCACAACCTGGTATGATTTTCTTTTTCATGGTGATATTTTGTAACTTTAGAGCTAATATAACTAAGTTTAGATCATAGATCAATTAAAATTGAAATTGTTTACTTAATGATCTTACTTTCCATCTCGATGATTGAGGTCTAATGATCCACTTATCGGTTGTACAATGCTGCACAAATTCCAGGAATGCTTTGTGCCACGTCGTTCACTGTCATTGCCTCTTCTACGTTGTATAATATTTTTTCATTATGCTTCTACATTTTAGGGCAATCCCTTCGTAGGTGGCTTCCTCCACATGTCCAACATTGAATTTTCTTGTATCCCTTGGCCTCTTCCTTACTAGATTAGAGGATTTCTCTCCCTTAGCAAGATATGTCCATTGGAATTTACTTTTGGCAAAAGCAGTGAATTGTCCTCTTTTCTCGTCTTCTTATGCCTGAAGGGTTTCGATCCTTTCCCTTTGAAGTCATTCTAATATTTCTTCGTCTAGTCAATTTTGTTTTTATTCATATGTTTGGATCGTTCATAAATCATTGTTTCTAGATAATACCCTCTAATGTTTTAAGCTCATCAAACTTCATCTATCTTTGAATGTTTGAGATAACCCACTAAGGTACCATGGAATATTTAATTTTTCTTCCTTCATGTAAGGTTCACACCTCATTAGTTATAAAAAATTATTTGTATACTCGTTATCAATAAGATTTCCCAACTTGAGCTTGTGAATGATCAGATTTGTATCAAGGATCTAAGTGATAGCTCAAATTTCAAAGTGTTCGAAAGTGTGTCGAACCTGAGTGACCGAATAGATCTTGTCTTCTTGATTCCGTCGCCATGAACGGTTCGAAAAACCAACACCGTATGAAGAATTTATCGCGATTTGAAAAGTCCAATAAACTGCAAATTTTGGCTTTTGACCAGGTTTGACTGGGTTTTTGGAAATTCAAAAATATATATATTCCAAGGAATATTCCTAGAATATTCCCCAAAATATTTCCTCCAAGACAGTTGAATTTTGACAATTGGAAGGATATGATTCGTGGTTTGGTTGTATGTGTTTTTGAATAGCCAACGATAGGGTGACATGTGGCTAGCCCTGAGGCCGCCACGTGTCCCCGAGACTGTGTTGTAAAATTTTGGTGGAGCGGACCGGGATCGATCGCGCAACCTCCGACAGCACGCGCACAAGCCTTACCATCTCCCCTATGCAATGGTTCTTAACCATTCTATGTCACGGGTTAAGTTTAAAGTTTGCATTGGGCGCATATGGGGGTCTGGAGGGGCCAGCCCCTCCCCACGTGACCTCCAGCCCGTGACCAGGGCCAAGGGCTAAACCAGCGCAACCTCCGCCATGTTGAAATCTAGTCACATGGTAAATTTTAATGCCACGATTTCCTACAACTTATCTTTGCGGTTTATAAAACTGTAACCGCTAGCCTTCCGTCTATCGTGTTCATATGGCGGGTTTATATGCCACGGTTAGCCCATCTGCCAACGTTTCCACTCCAATGCTAACCTCCAACTGACCACGAATTTTGGGGCATGTGCCCAACTTAACCACCCACACTTAATGTTATGGGTTAGATCAGCGGAGTTTTTGGATCACCTTTAATTTTGGAAAAATTTTCCAAATAAACTGCAGTTAAAGTTAATTCCTCCACAATTAGTGGAGTTGATTTAGGGGACACTAGGAAAAATTTGTTTAGGCTCTATCTTGAGCTAGATTCGACCATTCTGAGAGTGTGGATAGTCAATTTCGACTATCTTGGAAATTATAGACTCATTGGTGAGGGTTGAAGAGCCATTAGAGGACTTTTGAGCATGATTTAGCTTCATAGAAGCTCTAGGGGCCACGAGGGCCATCAAGGGTCAGCAGTAGTATGAGGCCTAGCCAGGGCAGCTAGAGGCCTTACTCAGGAATATAATAGTCAATTTTGGATGTTTCAAACATTTTGGAACTAATGGTGAGGTTTTTAGAGCCATTGGAGGACTTATGAAGGCCGAGATGCTTCAGATAAGTTCCATGGGTCACTAGGGCCACCAGGTGCCAGCAGGAGAATGAGGCCTATCTAGAGCAGCTAGTATCCATTCTCAGCAAACCATTAGTCTATTTAGACTATTTTGAGCCTTTTGAATCCAATGGAGGGATTTGCAAAAGCTTTTGAATACTTTTGAAATACAGGATGCTTCAGAGAAGTTTTCAGTGAACCTAGAGCCAAGGGGTGTCAACATGTGTTGGAGGCGTAATCGGAGCAGCCAAAGGCCAATTTATGAAAGTGAATAGTCTATTCTAACTATTTTGAAAATTCTGAATCCATTGAAGGGATTTTTAAAGCCATTTTGGGACTTTTTAAGGTCGATAAGCCACAGGGAAGTTTCAGGCAGCCTAGGGCTAACAATGGATGGAGGCCTAGATTGGGGAGCTAGTGCTCATTTGGAGAAAATGAATAGCCTATTTTGGATGTATGATGTATGATGGAGACAGTAGAAAAGGTTTCAGGGATAGAAAATGGATTTTGATGGAGTTAGTGCCAAAGAGAAGCTTAGGTAAGCTTAAGGGCACCGACTCAAGAAGTCAAGTCCAAGGGACCCGAGGTTCATCTTCAGAGA
Source organism: Pinus albicaulis (assembly GCA_034641835.2). NCBI lineage: Eukaryota > Viridiplantae > Streptophyta > Pinopsida > Pinales > Pinaceae > Pinus > Pinus albicaulis. The sequence continues at coordinate 1,207,219,470 of CM076570.1, read as the reverse complement.
GATTTCAGCCATTCTAGGGATATGATGGTATTATAAACCCAATGGTACAGTCCAAATAACCATTGGATTTGAGTATTTTACTTGTAAAAGATAATTTTCATCATAATCCCAAAGATCAAAGTCAATTTACAAAGGCTCAAGGAGACGTAGCCCACGATATTCAGGTGAACTCCTTTATTAAATTTGTTGTTATGTGTTGATGCTTATTTTCTGCATTATATGGTTGTTACACATGCTTAATATCAGCAAAAACAAATTTTATTAAAGCACTTAAATAGTTAAAAAACATACACATGTTTCAAGTATAAAATTCCGCAAAGTCATGTATAAGCAAGATCAAAAAATTGTTTAACTGAGTGGGAGGTGCTTGCGCATAAGAATTTCAAGTTATCCACCCATTTTCATATCAGTGAAATTCCTTGATATTGCTATCATAATACCTTTTTTACATGTACTTCTCCCAAAAATACTTTTCAAACTCATTCCACGACAACTCCTTTTCTCTAATGTATTTAATATTACTTAAGTCCTCCCACCATATTTCAAAAGTACATTTTAAGTTGAAAATTGATACCCTAGCTTTCATGTTTTTAGAGTAATCCTGTACCTTGAAGTGTTTCTTAATGCCCAACAACCACGGCTCTGCCTCTTCAACCTTCTTATTCTCTCTGTCAAAGGTGGTGGGTTTCACTTTCTTAAACTTATATGGCATTCAGATTTCATCACTCCTTCCTTGTTGATAATGTATTCGAGTTGCAGTCCTTGATGACTGATCAGGGCTATATGCCCTTCTCCCTAGAGTGTTCAGTGGATTATATCCTCTCACAGTATCTTCACTAGCTTGTCTGTGCCTTTTTTATTTACTTCCTTATGCTCTCCTAGCTTCAAATCCATGCCTATTTATCTAAGTTGGGCTTTGCCTATATTTGCATTTGTCTAGAAAGATGGTGCTAGGCTCGTATTGTTTTTTCCTTTGTAAGATTGATAGACTCTGCAGGATCATCACGTTCACTTCTTCTTGTTTCTCCTACGCCATGACAATTTTTCGTTATCTGCTTTGCAACTTCTTAACTCAACCTTCAGACTTTTGAGGGTGTCCATATATATAGTCAAGGGAATTTTTCTCCACACTCTTCCCAACAAATTATTCCTATTGATCACACTAGTATTTGTCCTTATTATATTGTAACATCCTACTACTCATCTTTTACTTTATGGATAAGACGTGTTTTTATTTATGTATTGTTACACACATAGCCACTAGTTAAATCTGACATAATTATGGCGATTCATCAACTCAATATTGAGCATTATTTTGATTTCATGTTAACTAAAATTTTGCGAAACATGTCAAAATGCTAGCAAGGATATTCATTCATAATAATTATAAGTGAAAATGCTAAGATATATTTACATTATATCTGTAAATTTCATATTTAAAGGCCCATTCAGTCAAAGTGTTGAACCCAGGCTTTGATACTTCTTTGTAACACCCCTTACCACCCCCATGTAATAATGTGGGATATGGAAGGCATTACTGACATATTAACTTCAATTTCTCATTGTCTGACAATGTACTGGGGTTACAAAACTTGCAAAGTTAGATGTTATTGTTGCCATCATGCCTAGCTCGGTGAGAGATTTTCAAAGATATACATTTTTCATCAATCTAAGTCTTAGATCAAAAATTACATTTCAGAGAAAATATGATATATTAATGTTGACCATGTAAAATTTTCATGCCACGTGGCACTTGAGGTTTTGGATTTGGTCTACATGGAAACGCCACATGGACCAAAGCTCCACCACTCTAACTTGGGTCACATTAATTATATGTGTGTGTATGTCACTTCACTTGCATTAACTATGTGTGTGTGTACAATATACAATGTATTTCATATTTAAAAATCCATGTTACATATATTACATGGTCCATATGTATTATATACAATTCATTTCATATAGAAAACATCTATGTCACGCTTCATACATGGATCCAACCATCCACATTTCCACTGCAATGAAGTCCACGAGGTCAAATTGTTGCATGTTAACAGTGACACATCTGGGGGGTGAAGGTTCTAGGGTTAAGGCTTGATAACCCTGACGTAAAGTAAGCCCACCTCTCTGCCCTAAGTCAACCTCTTCGTCCCATTAGTGGTCAGGGGTCTAAACAATAACAAAAAATTGTGTAATATTACAATCTTCCGTCCCATGACCAAATATACTATGGGCCTACCTGTTGTGCTATACAACACCCCCCATTTATTCTAATAAATGGGAACCCTTTAGAGATAATTAGGAAATTCATTTTCATTTATTTTTAGCTTTAAGTTAAAAAATAAATAAACTTTAGGAAATAAAGTTTGTTTGTACTTCTTCACTTTATTCCTTAGTGCGCATCGCAAACCACATAACTTATAACCCAAAAGACATGAAACTTACTAAGTCACGCGCGCTGCGAAATGCGTTAAGCCTTTTCCGAAGTTATATTAAAAAACTTGCAAACGCTTCAATCACCATTATAATTTGTTTATCGCATCACACCTCATTTAAATGATCAAAATTATAAATAAATTTGGTATAAGTTGCAATTACGTGGACCCAACAAGCCAACAAAGTAATAAACATAAAGCTCTAAAGTCGCATAAAGCGCAGCCGCTTGACTTCTTGAATGCGCACTTCGCATTTCACATGACTTAACCAAAAGAAAATTCATTTACCGCATAAAATTTGCAATGTACGATTTGCGTAGAATTTATAAGTAACATTGTAAAAAGTAGAAGTTATAAGTTGCGATATGCGAATGAATGGCATTTAATTACTCAAGCATGTGAAATGACTTATGTCATATCAAACCAAAATTCGAGATCCAACTTATTAAATTTACTGATAGTTATTTCGTGTGAAGGTGTAAAAGCTTTGATTTATAAAGATTATTGGTGATTCATAACATTTAATAGGAATAAAGGTTTTAATAGATTCATATCTATTTGTGCATGTTTGATATAAATGACAGATTCGTCTCTCTGTTCGCTATACTTTTAATGTTCGCTCTTTTTACTTGAAATCGGGAAACCACTTAACGGAGTGAGGAAGATTGAAATGAACAAGAAAGGCAAAGAGATTGCTCAAACCGAAGACTCAGAGATGTCTCCCCTGTTTTCAAACAGTACCTGCAACAAGGATTGTGGCATTTCATCATGGGAGTCAATGTATAAAAATTTTGAGGACGAAAATCCAAGGGTAATAACCAAAGTCGCTACAATAGGCACGTCAGTTACTTCAGACGCGACCTACTATGACGATGCATGTTCATTCGTCCACAAGGTAGCCGCAAGGCAAAAAATTCTCCCTAATACAGACATGGTTAAGTGGGTAATTGACCACTTAAACATAGAAGATATAACATTCAAAGATTCAAAAGGCGAGAATATTGGGTCATTCAGGGAAGAAGACTTACAAGCAATGTACCATATATCCTCCCCGCAGCAGAAATATGACAAAGCTTTTCTTCAAAGCTTTAGAACAAAAAATCCATATCTAATGAAAGTCATAAAGGAATGTGTTGTAGCCGCTACAACACCACCCAAAATCTTGGGTGTATTCAAAATTTTGGGTCCCCCTCTGCCTGCGCAGCCCTAAGATGCATGTAAACCAACCCTGCTTTGCGTTTAATCCCCACCCTCCAAGAGCATGGTTCTAGTTATTTAAAGAAGGCCTTCTATGTGAATGATCTTTACCTTGTGGAATCATGAAGTGTTGAGGTCTACTACAGTCGATGGTTGTGTGAAATATAAGTTTTAAGCCGGTTTCTAGACTTAGGGATGCTCAAAAAATTGACTTAAGTTACAATATCTTAGTTTGTATATTTCAATGTTGTTGCTCCTCTAATGAGCTATTTTTTAGTCATTTGTTTTTTCTCATTATTACCGAGAGCTGACTTATTCTTATACTATTCCTTTCAGGAAACCAGTCAAATATGTCATAACCATTGGGCGATGACTTATGTAGCAATTTCATGAAGGTTTTAATTGTTCATTTGAACTTTTCAAATCCTCGAAGGAGTTTTGGGTACACAAGAGAATCCACCCTTCAACACGCGTTAAGTATTTGACATATCGTGGGTGGGAGTTTGAGATAGGCCAAGGGTTAATGCTATTTGAAATGAGCATTACCACAGACCTTTGGAATTCGTGTGGGTAGCCACCATAAAAGACAAACGCACATCAAATATCATCGAAAGTCCCTTCGTCGATTCAAAGGTATTTTAATAGATTTTCCTCGGCGGCATATGAAGGAGCATGGAGGGTAAATTCGTTGTCATTTATCGTGAACTTACAATGGCGATATAGACATCAAGCCACGACCCACGTAAATAGAGATTCTGGTAAAGGTGAAATGGGGATTATATGGCGCAGGATTTTCTCCTATGCCGCATCACACGAGGCACATGTTGGCCATGCATACCATTGAGGCAGTTTCTCTTGCACTAGCGATAAGTTTTGTTACTACATGCAAAAAAAGGGTAGCACCAACCGCTTGAGGGATTTATTATGGCTGCGCATTAGGAAATATTTGATAAAAGGTCATGATACAGCATGGGAATAAATCCATCTCCATAAATGTGCGTTATTGACTACCCAAATACCCATATGGCATGGAGTCCTACAAACTTCCACACGGCATAGGCACATATGTGTCGTGGAGCCTTGGAGGAAATACAGCCAGAAATCGATTATCTTACACGATGACAAATTCAGATTTCTTGGAGGTGGAATAGGAGTTGCACAATCAGGGGAGCAATATTTGCAGCGGATCGCCCAGATGGTCCCTATTTCAAGATTTGGTGCTCGTGTTAGAGTTATAAAGGATTTTGAAATCCGTATCTATTAGAAGCCCATGAGTGAAGAGGGGCTTGTTGCAATTTGGTGGAAACCTTTCAATAAGAATTGTTATATGAGCTGACATGTTGGGGGTCGAGCCTCCATTGTGCGATGTGCATGATGACCCTGGTGATATATGGGATGCGCAATTGAATAAGTGGATCTCACGATTAGCTGAGAATGACAACGGGGGAGGTTGGACCAAATGGCCTCAATGCTTATATACTCTGCCTGACTAATTTGCAAGGTGAAGAAATGGAAGTGACTTTAAATTGAAGCTTGAGATCTTACATATTGAAACAAAGGTTATAAAATACAAAGAACCTGCTTGTGATCAGTTTTACTGTTGCGACTGGCCACCTGCAGATTTATCCTGGGGCTTTGCCGTCGTGGAAGCAATCGTCTTCTGCATTATTTCGTGGTGGCTCTTGTAAAATTTGACCTTCACAGCTAATTCCACCATGGGCCACTGAGACTCGGGATAACACACCAACTATTTTGCGTAAGTTGGGTGTAAGATTAAGCTCTCGTATATTGATAACTGAACCTTCAAGGCTTCCAGTGTCGCCCTTAACTCTGCGTTCTCGGCTTACAGTGCTTCAATTTTCACCTCAGCCTGCTAAAGCTCGTCCATTTCCATGGTTAACAGAAGGAGATGCATGGTTCACATGGTTCAAAATGGGTCACAAGAAACACTATACAATCAAGTCGCATAGTCGCACTTCTTTTGCAGCAATGACAAGTGCGACCCATCCCTAAATGCGATTGTGCGACCTCTTTCCAAGTCGCAGAATTCCACAGGTCGCGAGGTTGCAATCCTAAAGTATGAAAGCAATGTGCGACCCAGCCCCAAATGCAACTATGCGACCTCTTTTCAAGTCGCAGATCTCTATAGGTCGCGAAGTCGCAAGCCTGAGGCACGAAGGCAAAGTGCGACCTACTGGGAGCTGCGACTATGCAACTTCCAGTAGTTTCTATCTTCGCCCAAGTCGCCAAGTTGCACTCCCCAAAAGGAGCCAGAAAAGTTGAGCTGTGACCTTGTGACTACCGCAAGTCGCAGCCTCCTTTCAAGTCGCAACCTCTCGAAGCCCCTCTGAAGTCACACATCGTAGTCTCATCCCGGTGCATAACATAATGTAAAATTGGCTTTATAATCCTTACTCCTCATCATCACTATCCTAACGCACTCTTGTTTGAATAGTAAAATGAAAGGTCGTAAGGTGTAATTGTCATATACTAAAGGTCAAAGGATGGGTCTACGTATGGTAGATATGAAAGAGTATCTCACCAAATGTGCAACATCGATGGCGCTGTGCATGACATACAAATTGATAAATAATGCATTACTGTCACAGGGTTTTTGGAATCATCACCGTCGGAAATTAATATTAAGCTAGATAAAACTACATGTTTCAGTCATGTGATGAACTTCAGTTGACATTTCAGGTTTTCTCCCCATTACTTGGTTAAACAAGCTCGGTATGGGCACGCACGAGTTGTACATGCGTTCTTCTGCAGAACAGGACCACACAGGGGTCCAGATCTATTATTTGTTAAAACCACTTTTTTAGCTAATTACATGTGTTTCCAACATCAATTTTATTATAAGTAAATGTGACCTGTGTTTTTCATTTACAGGTAGAAGCCGGTGACTTTCATGGCAAAAGCTGGGGTTTGCTCCAGCAAGGAAGGTGGATCCTTACAAAATTTGAAGAACTTCACTATGGGCTCAACGGCACATCTATCACTGATCCATTCGCACAATACTGGTACTAGGGAAAGGCATCATGTTTTGCAAGGGCTGAGCTCCACAAAAGGAGAAGAATAGAAGGAATGGCCCTAGGTCGCAAAACCTCAGGTCGCGGGTCATAGATGACCCAGGTCGCAGGTCACAGATGACCCAAGGTCGCAGGTCGCAGATGACCCAAGGTCGCAGGTCGCAAATGACCCAAGGTCGCAGGTCGCAGATGAACCAGGTCGTAGGTCGCAGATGACCCAAGGTCACAGGTTGCAGATGACCCAAAGTCGCAGGTCGCAGATGACTCAAGGTCGCAGGTCGCAAGTAACCCCTGGATCGCAGGTTGCAAGTAACCTTGGGTTGCAGGTCGCAAATGGACCAAGTCGCAAGCCAGCCCAACAGTCGGGAAGACCAAGAGTCAAGGACAGCTTAAAGGACATCTCAGCCTATATATAAAACTTCTAGAAATGACCACAAGGACGTTTAGCTCTACAATGGAAGCCAGTATGACATGGGAATTGGTGCTCGAGAGCTAAAGGCACTCAGCTCTTGGTATCAAGTAGAGAGAGAGGTAGCGAGGTTAGGGTTCTGGTATCACGCATTGAGATTATTAGCCCACATTCCACTATTGGTTTTTGATGAGTTGTAAACATGCATTTGACGTTGCAACAACATTAATAATATATTCTCTTTTCCAGCACTAATTCGCGTGCTTGTTTGTGGTGATAGTACTAGATGTTTAATATTTCACTATGCTGTATGGAAGCTTTCATGCATGTAATTGATTATGAACTAATTCACAGTGGTTGTGTGTATTTTCACTCTTGAATCAGTTTTTATTTGTTTCTTGCCATGCCAGTGATGTATTGTGAACTATTTTGCAATTAACTTTTCGTGTGTTTCCTTTCATGTATGTCTGACTGGTTTTTGTCGGCTCACCGGGCCCACTCATGTCATACCCTCTTTTATTTTGCTACTTAGACTTGCTTGTATCTTTATTTGTGGTTTGTCAGTCTCGGGTTGATTTTTCTTCACTGATTGGTCATTTCACCTTCACCTCTACTTCATCATCTTCTCATCCGAAAACCAAGAGTGGAAACACTTATGGCGGTAGTCGAGCCCACATACCGGATGGGGCTCCTATTCCAAACTGTGTGAGGTCTAATTGGGACCTTTCACCGGGGAGACCCCCTTGTTGTCGGCAGTACAATTTTTCCCGTCAACAGAATGGAAATAAGACCAATGCAAACTTAAGCGAGATAAACTTGGTACATACCCAATTTCCCAAATTCCTACCCCTTACTGTTATGTTGTTGGTATGTTGTGTAGATTGTCTTCAAAACCTTATACCACTAGGTTTTTTGTAGATTGGGTCCCATTAATTGACACAATCGTCAATTCTTTAATTCTGAATTGGGCAAATATCTTATCTAATAATTTAGCTAAACACATCATAGAGTATAGGAATAAAAGAATTGTTTCATCTAGAGAAATACCCCCTTTTTATATGAGTGCCTATGTCATGGACACAATTTGATTTTCTTGTAGTTTTCCTACCATGGGATGGAAATGGACCACCCAAGACCTTACCCCAATCCACATTTACCACAGAACCCTTTGGGATTGAAACATCCATTTGCATTTTTACAAAATTAGCCATAGATTCATGTTGCCTATGCACCAGATGATATTCAATGAGAAAGCCCCTAGGGTTTCCAAAGAGGCTAGTACAGATATTCTTTATGTTGCTAGATGGTTTGCAGAGGATAATTTTACATATGTTAGAGTATTTGGGAGTTATGCTTCTCCCCACGTCCTACCATATTATGTTCTTGATAAGTTACTTGCAAGAGAAATAACCTACCAGCTTGTTAATGGTATTTCTAAACAGCTGAAAGATGAGAAGGACGTTTGGCCTAATTTTCCTTTACAGTGCGGTACTTTTGCACTTTTTGATATTGGCCATGCCTAAAAGGAAGTTTCAAAGATTAATCTATTGAATTTGGAAGTAATGCCAAAGAGGTTGTATGATCCAAATGATGTAATTAAAAGCTACATCACTGAGCTCAAAATGAAGCCTTTTGTAAAATAAATAGACGGATTTGATGATCTCTTTCAAGGCATGGAAAAGTTTTCAGATATAATTAATTTTTCATCCAGTCAACTTAACCAAGATTATTTGGAAGCGTTCCAAACATATAGAAATACGAGACTGGAGAGAATTCCTCTTGACTTATTAACTATTGAAGATGTCAACAGACCGACTCCAAGTATTAGCTTAGATAATGAAGCAAAATACATGTCTGAGGATGATTCGGGGCAATTAGAGCATCAATCTCACAATTCGGATCATTTTGAAAATGAATCCGAATCCAGAAATGAAAGCCCATAAAATATAATTGATCAAGTAATCCAAGAGATTGAGATGCGGGAGAAAAAAGGAAATAATGGAACAGAGTCACTTCTCAAGAAGTTCAGCACAGTCATGATACACTTGACCAGTCAGGAAAGTCCCAACCAAAGAATTTGAATAGTGAACATTCCCAATACTGATCAAGCTACTAGTTTTCAAACACCTGAACATTCCCAGAAGTTAGTGGAAATTGTTACTCCACTACAACAATTTCCAGAAACTCATGATCGAGATATCATTTTGTCTTACCCTACAGAACATATAGTGTTACAAGTTGAGGAAATCCCTTCACTGGATATCATCTACAGTCCTAGTCATAAGGTTATAGTCAAGAGAAATAAAAGGAGAAGAATTATTGAAACAGTCTCAAATCCTATAAATGAATCTGTTGAAGTTTTATGGAAGGATCCCCTAGCTTATCCTACTGAACATTTAACCAAACTATCACAGTTTGCATGGGCATATGCTACTGCCACTATTGATAAAGCTATTGAGGTTAAAATTTTATTAAAGCAAAAGGAAGACAGAATACAATAATTAGAGAGGTTGTTACACCAAGAAAAATCCAACTTCAGCGAGCAAATGAAATCAAATATGGCGCAATTTCAAAAAGATTTTGAGAGTCTTAATTTGCAGCATCGAGCAGAAATCACTGAGAATCAAGCACAACTGGAAGCAGCAATGACCAGGTTACAAAGCTAGCCATAGTTAGAGCAATTCATAAAGGAAGCATTGGATGTAAATGCTAAGTTAAAGCAACAACAAAAAGTATTTTTCCAACAAGCTTCTATTACTGGCTCTTATTGTGACTCAAATAAAATACCGATCCAGCAAGTAGCTATCCAGAAACTTGAATGTGAGAAGATCAAGAAGAAAATCAATGAACACATTCAATGCAAAGCATCAGACTTGGGAAAGGAAGTTGATTTACCCTAGGTAGATAAGTTTGACAATGAAATATTATTCAAAGATTGGGAAGCACGAATAAAGCAGGCAGATAAAGCAACAGCAAAAGCATTTAAGTTGGCAAAAGAAATTATTGAATCTGTGTGTGAACAGTTGGTGAAAGCATAACTTATCAAAGAGTGCATGTCTGAAGTGTTCTCAGAAGTAAAATAGCTAGAAACACAGTGGAAACAAAAGGCAGAAACGCAGGATGAAACAATTAAAAAGGTAAATAAGTTTGATCAGGAAAATTATTGGAAATTTCTGATCAAATCTTATCATCAATACCAGATTATGAATTCTTTGACAGATTCAACAAGAAGATCGCAACCAGCACTCTCAAATGTAATATTCAAAGGAGAGGTTAGCTCACAGATTTCGCAGCCATCTCAGCTCAAGCCCATGCTAGATATTTGTCAACTTCGAGAGGAAATCCAAAAGAAATATCGGAACTCTTAAGTCATATTGTTATTTTATTTTCCTAGATTGTAATTAAAGTTATTCTTACGAGGATGGTTGTTTGAAACCTCCTCAATTTTTATGTAATAATATATTTTATAACATAGTTAGTTTAGCATTTAAACCCCTCTCATGCATTTAGAGAAGGGTCCAGAAATTTGTCAAAAACATTTCAAAGAATGCACTATTGTAAGTTTGTGAATTCTTTGATGAATGGATGGAACACATCTGTTATCTTTTTATAATTAAAGCTGTTTAATTGATGTTGCACTACTGTATTCTTTAAATTGCTTGAAAGTGAAGAGGAGCAGATCAATTACTGTCAGTTTACATGAGTATAACTTTGTACATATGGTACTTCTATTCACTTGTATTAAGCCTTGCTTTATAGATTGCCAATCATCTTTTTATTGCATTATATATTTGAAACATTATTCTAGATGAATGTTACATGCAATTTTGTTCTAATATTTGTATGTGATTTCTTATCCAATATATAATCACAGGTATGAATGCGATATATTTTTCACAATTCTTCTAATCAAACTATTTTGTTAGAAGAATCATCTTACATAATTTTCATCTCTTTCAACTGTTAAATGATATATATTACTAATAGTTGAAGGATATTTCTTTAGATTGCATAAAGGAGGAAGCACCCCGGGTATATAGTAGAATAAACAGTTTAGATAGATGCATATGATAGATTAAAATCATTCTCCATTTACATGTTGTATAAACCTTATTGGGAAACTGGTCCCATTATCCCCAGTCGGAGCCACTGCACCAAACGGAAAAGGAGTTGCTTTAAGGTCCGGACCAAGTGGTTTTCCCCCATGTTTTGGTAGCGAAATTCCGAGGCCTCAACATTCTAGCACTAGAAGGAGGGCCTTGTGAATGGAAAAAAGATATGATCAATCTAAAGGTCAATCTAAGAGTCTCTCTCCCTCTAGATCCCCATCAACTTCCAGAAAATTATCTAGATCCTCATCTTTAAAATATGAATTTGATCATCCTTCTCCTAAGTCTCTTAGTGATACTCAACCCATACTATCCCCTGATTCTCATCAAGCTTGCCCAGAAGTTCAGTCTTTGATAGAAAATTTAGAGAGAGTATCCATTTCTGCTGAAAATCTTGAATCTTCTCAAATATCGGATATCAATATTTCGTCTTCTTTACAACCTCAAAGAATATTAACTCGATCAGAAAGTCAAAAGAAAGGAATTCTTCCTTTTGAATTTCCCATCGATAGTACTCGAAAGAAAATAAAGAGGACTCAATCAGACTTAATCGCCAGCAAGATCTTATCCCATTCATCATAATTACCTCCGCTCACTTCCACAACTTCCATTCCAACAATCAATGTTACTTTAACTAGTTCCAGTGCTCAAACTACTATCCCTTCAACTAGTCCTAGCACTCAGCTTGCCTCTTTTGCAACTCAAACTTCGTCCATCGCATCCACTCAAGCTTCAATGACAGGCCATCCATGGAACAATCCAGGGGCTGTGAATATGCCCTCTCCTCTTCATGCTCTTCCAAAATATCCTGAAAGGTGGTTACCTAAATTTAATCCCAATGATGGTCTTCCAACAGAATAACACAATCATAATTTTATGTTAGCCATCAATTTAAAGGAAGTAGTTGAAGAGGATTGCGTTGTAAGATTATTTTTGTATACTCTAATAGGATCTGCAGGATCCTAGTATTTTTCACTGCCTGCTCGCTCTATAACTAGCTGGAATATGTTTGAAGAACAATTTCTAGCTAAATTGGGGATGACAGGACCACTGCTACGCTCATCAATGATTTTTCAAATCTAAAAGCTAAATTAGGTGAGAAGATAAAAAAATTTAATTCAAGATTTAATAAATTACTCAATAAAATACCTGCTACATCAGTTCCTGGTGCAAAAGTTCAAATTGAGTGGTATATGTCATCTCTTCCATCCAATATAGTTTTTTTGTTGATAGAGAAAAACTACCGACACTCACAGAAAACATGAAGGAATCTCTATCTATAGAGAAACACATAACCACTCTTGAGAAAAGAATTCTCAAGAATATTGAAAATCAAAGAAGTTATCTTTCAAAGATGATTCTAAAAATAAGTTGCCAAAAGACCCTTTTGATGTAGAAGGTCTTCAAAAAGTTTTGAAGACTATGACAAACGAGATGGCAGATATCAAGAAACAAGTCGCTGAAAATTCGATCTCAAAAAAGACTTTCAAAATCTTCAAGAAAGGTCAGTCCTCTATACTCAACCTCCAAATATCATATCTAATGTTGAATCTGATCAAGATACAAAGGAAGAGAAAATAGAGGAAGAAGAAGATGATGATGAAGAAGAACTTGAACTAAATGGAATGTTGTATTTCATCTTTACAAATGAAGAACAACATGAAGCTTTACCTGTGAGTACAAGGAGCAAAAAGACTATTAAAGCAACGCAGCCAAATCAACAACAAAAGATTTCAACTCCTGCTAAGGATAAATCAGTAAGCAAAAAGTCTACTTCAAAGGCTACACAAACAAGTCCCGTTACTTTAGATACTCCACCTGCATCTAAGACAATGGTAGTCTCAGACACAATTGAGTATAATGTAGTTGAATATATGAAGAAAACCAGGGCCAAAATTTCAATTCACGAGCTTACTAAATTAAAGCAGCAACAAAAAATCTTACTTAGAGACTTAAATGTGGTTCCTGTTTCAACCCTGCCTGCTCCAGTAATAGTACAAGATGCTAATGAAACAGGTAAGCCACCTTTTCCTTCAACTAAAATAGATGTTGCAGACTTGATTATGATAGGTGATCGATCCATCTCTCATACTCCTCCATTTCTCTTAACCTTATAGATCTATAATAAAAACGTTCATAATTATTTAACAGACTCGGGGCTTCCTCTAATATAATGCCAAAATCAGTCTGTGCTGAGTTGAACATAACTCCTCAGAATTCCCCTGTTCATATAGTACAACTTGATAGGACCAAAGTAGAGGTGGAAGGAGAAATAAATTCAGTTTCCATCAGATTGTCATCAAATCCCAAGGTTACTCAAATAATTAATATACCGATGGCTGATATTCCTGAGTTTTACAGCTTATTTTTAAGCCGAGACTAGTCTGAAAAACTTCATGGGTATTTTGCAATAGACTGGTCGCATATGTGGCTACCATATAATGGAAAGCCAAATCAAATTCGAGTAGACCGCGAAAAGTTCATGAAGCATACAATCACCGATATTGAAGGAGTAAATGAGCCAGTAGCATTCAATAATAACATTATTGGAAGCTACTCAGCAAATTCATTTTTGAGAAATTTCAATGCTCAACCATCACCTTTCTTTGATAATGCAGTTGTTTCTCAGACTAAGAATTTTTCCTAGACAGATAGTTCCAAATGTATAAATTTTGTAGATAAAATAGTAGCTAATTCTTTATTTTGGACTCTTTATTTTGACAGTTCTAAATCTGAAGATGGTGCAGGCACTGGATGTATTTTAATAAATCCAGAAGGAGAAAAAACCATATTAGCCTGCAAACTAGAATTCAATTGTACAAACAATATAGTTGAATACGAAGCATTAGTCCAAGGTTTGTATAAAGCCATTGATCTTAATATCAAATATCTGAAAGTCCTGGGAGATTCAGAAATCATTGCTAGACAGGTAAGAGATACCATTCATTGTAATTCTGGACATTTAAAGCATTATCAATCATTAGTCCAGGAATTAACCATTCATTTCTTAGCCTTTAATAGTTCTTATGAACCTAGGATGCAAAATGCTAGTGAAAATATACTGGCTAATGTAGCATCAAAGTTAATTCCATCTCAAGCGTTTAGTCTCGATATATTTTCCATTGAATTAATTTTTAGACCATTTGTTCCTGATAATATTACCAATTGGAGTGATGATTCAGATATCATAGATTTATTAACATCTGAAGGATCTTATGATAGTCAAATTTTGGATGAAAATGAACATGACATTCAGATCAAGGAAGAAAAAGATGAAAATCCTATTCCTAAGTCCGTTTTTAAGTTAGAAGACCTATATCATCTGAAAGATAGATTTAAAAGAGTTACTAGCTCAAAAACACAAAGCTCTACCTTAAGATTTGAGATGGTAAATCTAGGAACTGACGAAAAACCTCAAAATGTCAATTTAGGTCTTGGTCTATCTTCCGAAGAAATATTATCATTCATCAGGTTATTTAGAATGTACAAAAGTGTCTTTGCTTGGGATTACACTGATCTTAAAATATATGATACTTCTGTGATTCAACACACAATTCCCATGATCTCAGAAGAAAAACCTATACAACAGAAATTGAGGAAGATTCATCCAAATTTGGAAAATAAAATCAAAACAGAACTTAACAAACTCCTCAAGGAAAAAATTATCTTTCCAGTCAAGCATTCTAAATGGGTATCAAATTTGGTACCTGTCGGGAAGAAGAATGGCGATATTATAATTTGTATTGATTTTAGGAATTTAAACAAAGTGTGTCAAAATGACAACTTTTCATTACCAACCATGGAACAAGTACTGTAGACAATAGTTGGTTTTGAACTTATGTCCTTTCTAGATGGATTCTCGGGATATAACCAAATTCTTGTACATCTAGATGAAAAAATAAAGACTACATTCAGGACTAAGTGGGGAACTTACGCCTATCAAAAGACGCCATTTGGATTAATTAATGCAGGTGCAACTTTTCAGAGAGCTACGGACACAAATTTTAGGGGGCTCATAAATTAATCAGTGGTTATTTATTTAGATGACATTACAGTGTTTTCTAAACAAGTAACCAATCATTTGAATGACCTAAATCAAGTCTTTGAGCGATGTAAAAGGTATGGCATCTCATTAAACCCAAAGAAATCATTTTTTACTTTAGATGAAGGAAAACTTTTAGGATTCATTGTATCAAAAAGAGTTATTTATATTGATCCTAAAATAATTGAAGATATTAAAAGAATTCCTTTCCCTCATAACAAGAAAGCTATGCAATCGTTTCTTGGGCAAATTAATTTTGTTAAAAGGTTTGTCCTGACTTTTCACAAATAGTTTTACCATTACAGAACATGATTAAGAAAAATTCAGTCTTTAAATGGGGACATAATGAAGAGAAGAATTTGATTTTATTAAACAATCCATTGTCAATGCTCCATTCCTGACTACCCCCAATTTTCTTAATTCTTTTACTTTAAACACTTTTTCATCAAATACATCATACGTTGTTGTGTTAACACGGCTTAATGACTAACAAAGTGAAGCACCAATATCATTTTTCAGTTCCAATTTGCAAGGTGCAGAACTAAATTATTCATCTCTCAAAAAGCAATCATTTGTTGTCTTTAAGGCTATAAAGCATTTCAGGCCATTTCTCCTAAAAACTCACACCCAAATCATAGTTCCATTCTCTGCAGCGAGACAACTATTAATGCAAAGAGAATTAGGAGAGAAAAGGGCTAACTGGGTTACCGCTTTATAAGAATATGATGTAGAAATAAGACCCTCTAAAATTTTTAGAGGTCAAGGTTTTTTTAGAATGCTTACAGGTGCATCCCATCTATCATCAGAAGAAGATTCAGGTAACAATGTGCAAATATCAGAGGTAAGCCTCAACGATGCACAATCTCAATACGTTGATCTCATATTTTATTTGAAGAATGGATATGCTCTGACCCAACTCAGTTACAAAATAAAACGGGCTTTGAGATTAAAGGCTGACCAATATGAATTAATGAATGATGTATTGTTTAGGAGAAATTTTGATTCTGTACTACTAAGATGCTTAAAAAAATATGAAGCAGAGAAAGTCTTGCACGGACTCCATGATGGACTAGCTGGAGGACATTTTGGAGGAAATACAACAGCCCACAAAATCCTGCATGCAGGTTACTATTGGCCTACACTTTTCAAAGATGCTCAAGAATATACAAGAAAATGCAAAGTGTGTCAAAGTGCATCTGGAAGACAAAGGAAGCCAGCCTTCCCATTACAACCAGTCAATATTGAACAACCATTTGAACAATGGGGATTAGATATAATCGGTGAGATTGTTCCTAACTCTTCCAAACAACATAGATATATTCTCACAGCTACAGATTACTTTACTAAATGGGTAGAAGAAATTCCATTAAAGGTAGCCAACTCTGAAAATATCATTGATTTCATCGACCAATATATCATAACTAGGTTTGGCTTACCTACTGCTTTAATGTTTGATAACGCATCTTACTTCTCAGGAACTGCTATGATTGAATTTTCAATCAAAAGAGGTTTTAAACTTAAGTATTCTGCAAATTATTACTCGCAAGGAAATGGTTTAGTAGAATCCACGAACAAGAACTTGATTAGAATAATCAAAACAAGTGTTGATCAAAACCAACGAAATTGGCACAAGTCATTAATCTTTGCTCTTTGGGTAGATCGAATAACTCAAAAAGCTTCTATTGGCACTTCTCCATTCAATATTGTCTATGGAAAAGAGGTTGTACTTCCTACCAATGTAGTTATTCCCTCTCTTTCCTTAGTACAACTTATTGATGAATCTCCTTCTTCTTCTTTACAGCTTAGACAATGTCAAATTATTAAGTTAGAATAAGAAAGAGAACAAGCTAAACATACTCATGCACATCATCAACAGATAGTGAAAGCCTCATTTGATTTAACTTCTGTTACCCGAAAAAATTTTCAAAATGGTGATCTGGTATTGAAATGGGACAAAGCGCATGAATAAAAAGGTAAACACATGAAGTTTCAAAAACTCTGGCTAGGTCCATTTCAAATAATTGAAGAAATAGGCCCATCAACTTTCTTATTGCAATATCTATTAGGCAAAAGAGATTCTTTGCCTGTTAATGGACAGATTTTGAAAAAATACTTTTCATAGTAGGTAACCCCTTCTATTCCTTGTATACTAATGTTTTTTTCTTTTTCTTTTCCTTAGAAAAATAAAAGTTGCTCAGCATTAATTTTTGGATTTTCAAAATAAAATCTCAGATGATCCTTTTTAACTTATCGCTTATAGAAATAAGAATTGTTAAGGAAACAATCTAAAGATTCGAAAGACAAATAGATTTTATTTTCACTGAAAGATGCAATTTCACTAAAGTTATTTATTCTCTAATGAACTCTCATCCTTATATAGCATGATTATTCTATCATCAGTCAAGAAAATAATCCTTAACATAATAAAGACTCTTTTACAGAGAAGCAATCTAAAACTTAACATCATCATCCAGAATTCTAAAAAAGACCAATGATTCACCCCATTCGGGAAAACCTATTAATTTTTGAAAGAAATTAAAAAAAAGATTATAACTAGAAAATCTTAAAAGATAATAAGTCTCATCACGAGCTTGTTTACCATGTTCATAGGGAAATAGTTGAACTGACATTACCAATACTGCCTACCAAAACAGGGTAATGACTTGAGATTATATCAAGAGGACAAGGGGTCTCATCAAGAGCCAACTTGATCAATTTAATTACAAATAGTGAATGGCATTGTCATTATTTGGTTACCAAGCCAAGACAATGGCTTTTAAGTAAATAAAAATATGATACAAAAAGAAAAGTTTCAAAAAAGATCAATTGTATAAAGTTATAATTTATTTTTGGAAATTGTAAGAAACACTAGATGGGACAATGAATCATTGCTGGGTAAAAGGTAACCCTGCCAAGAGTTTAAATTGCTTATTGGAACAGAGGCTCTATTTGTGATAAAAGAGTAAATATTTATAAAGCTAATCTGTAAGAGCCACCTTTTTTATCTTTTTGAACTGAGTAAAGAGTGATATAGATTCTCATACTAATATCTTTAAAATAAGGATTCCTATGAATTGTAATTAAGAGAAATTTCATTGCTTAGTAAGATATTATTTGTTTGAAATTCATTCCTGCAACTATTTTTATTTCAAAAACGTTTTAGAAAATTCAAAGGGTTAGTCAGAGATAGTTGGTTCTCCTAAGTGAATTGCCAATTGTTGTGATATAGAACACCCCCCATTTATTCTAATAAATGGGGACCCTCTAGAAATAATTAGGAAATTCATTTTCATTTATTTTTATCTTTAAGTTAAAACAAAAAGTTTAGGAAATAAATTTTCTTTCTACTTCTCCGTGTCATTCCTTAGTGCGCATCGCAAACCACATAACTTATAACCCAAAAGACTTGAAACTTACTAAGTCACGCGAGTTGTGAAATGTGCTAAGCCTTTTCCGAAATAATATTAAAAAACTTGCGAACGCTTCAATCACCATTATAATTTGTTTATCGCATCGCACCTCATTTAAACGATCAAACTTATAAAGCAACTTGGTATAAGTTGTGATTACTCGAACCCGACGAGCCAACAAAGTAATAAACATAAAGCTCTAAAGTCCCATAAAGCACAACCGCTTGACTTCTTGAATGCGCACTTTTCATTTCGCAGGACTTAACCAAAAGAAAATTCATTTACCACATAAAAGTTGCGATGTTCGATTTGCGCAGATCGCATTTCACAGAATTTATGAGTAACATCGTAAACGGTAAAAGTTATAAGTTGTGATATGCGAATGAATGACATTTAATTACTCAAGCATGCAAAATGACTTATGTCATATCAAACCAAAATCCGAGATCCAACGTCTTAAATTTATTGATAGTTATTTCGTGTGAAGGTGTAAAAGTTTTGATTTATAAAGATTATTGGTGATTAATAGCATTTAATAGAAATAAAGGTTTTAATAGATTCATATATATTCGTGCATTTTTTATATAAACGACAGATTTGTCTCTCTGTTCTCTATATTGATCGCTCTGTTTACTTGAAATTAGGAAACCACTTAATGGAGTGAGGAAGATTGAAATGAACAAGAAAGGCAAAGAGATTGCTCAAACGTCGTCTACCGAAGACTCAGATATGTCTCCCTTGTTTTCAAACACCACCTGCAACAAGGATTGCGTCATTTCATCATGGGAGGCAATGTATAAACTTTTCAAGGAGGAAAATCCAAGGGTAATAACCAAATTCGCTACAACATGCATGTCAGTTACTTCAGACGCGACTTACTTTGATGTTGCATGTTCATTCATCCACAAGGTAGCCGCAAGGACAAAAATTCTCCCTTATACAGACATGGTTAAGTGGGTAATTGACCACTTAAACATAAAAGATAAAACATTCAAATATTCAAAGGGCGAGAATATTGGGGCATTCAGGGTAGAAGACTTACAAGCAATGTACCATCTACCCTCCCCGCAGCAGAAATATGACAAAGATTTTCTTCAAAGCTTTAGAACAAAAAATCCAGATTTGATGAAAGTCATAAAGGAATGGAAAGAATACCAAAGCAAACTTAAGTGAGATAAACTCGGTACGTACCCAATTGCCCAGATTCCTTCCCCTTACTGTTATGTTGTCGGTATGTTGTGTAGATTGTTTTCAAAACTTGATACCACTAGGTTTTCTGTAGATTGGGTCCCATGAATTGACGCAATCATCAATTCTTTAATTCTGAATTGGTAAAAAATCCTATTTGATAATTTGGCTAAACACTTCTAGAGTATAGGAATAAAATAAGTGTTTCATCTAGAAAAATACCCCCCTTTTATATCAGTGCCTATGTCATGGACGCAATTTGCTTTTCTTCTAGTGTTCCTACCATGGGATGGAAATGGAACACCCAAGACCCTACCCCAATCCACATTTAACACAGAGCCCTTTGGGATTCGGACTTCCATCTGCATTTTTACAAAATTTTCCATAGATTCATGTTGCCTATGCACCAGATGATATTCAATGAGAAAGCCCATAGGGTTTCCAAAGAGGCTAGTACAGATATTATTTCTGTTGCTAGATGGTTTGCAGAGGAGATTTTTACATATGTTAGAGTATTTGGGAGTTATGCCTCTCCCCACGTCCTACCATATTATGTTCCTGATAAGTTACTTACAAGAGAGATAGCCTACCAGCTTGTTAATGGAATTTCTAAATAGCTGAAAGATGCTAAGAAGTTCGTTTGGCCTAATTTTCCTTTACAGTGCGGTACTTTTGCACTTTTTGATATTGGCCATGCCTACAAGGAAGTTTCAAAGATTAATCTATTGAATTTGGAAGTAATTCCAAAGAGACTGTGTGATCCAAATGATGTAATTAAAAACTACATCACTGTGCTCAAAATGAAGCCTTTTGTAAAAGAAATAGACAGATTTAATGATCTCTTTCAAGGCATGGAAAATTTTTCAGATATAATTAAGTTTGAATCCAATCAACTTAACCAAGATGATTTGGAAGCCTTCCAAACATACAGAAATAAGAGACTTGAGAGAATTCCTCTTAACTTATTAACCATTGAATATGTCAACAGACCTACTCCAAGTATTAGCTTGGATAATGAAGCAAAAGACATATCTGAGGATGAGTTGGGGAAATTAGAGCATCAATCTCACAATTCAGATAATTCTAAAAATGAATTCGAATCCAGAAAGGAAAGCCCATAAAAGATAATTGATCAAGTAATCCAAGAGATTGAGATGCGGGAGAAAAAAGGAAATAATGGAACATAGTCAACTTCTCAAGAAGTTCAGCACAGTCATGATACACTTGATGAGTCAGGAAAGTCCCAACCAAAGAATTTGAATAGTGAATGGGATGAGTTTTCTGAAGCAATAAAAACTCCTAAAACCTACCCCAATATTGATCAAGCTACTAGTTTTCAGACACATGAACATTCCCAAAAGTTAGTGGAAACTATTACTCCACTACAACAAGTTCCAGAAACTCATGATCGAGAGATCATTCCGGCTTACCCTACAGAACAGATAGTGTTACAAGTTGAGGAAATCCCTTCGCTGGATATCTTCTACAGTCCTAGTCATAAGGTTGTAGTCAAGAGAAATAAAAGGAGAAGAATTGATGAAACATTCTCAAATCCTTTTTTCCACAAAGAAAAAATTCGTAACTTTTCATTAAGATAGGTTACATGTTACATATGCTGGTAGTGTATTCACATTAAACTGCCACACTTGCCTTCATGTAGGCAAAAACAGTCCCAAAAAGCAGATCAATATGTTGCCAATATTCTCAAAGTAAGACCAGTCTCAAATCCTACAAATGAATCTATTGAAGTTTTATGGAAGGATCCCCTAGTTGATCCTACTGAACATTTAACCAAATTATCACAGTTTGTAGGGGAATATGTTATTGCCATTGTTGATAAAGCTACTGAGGTTAAAATGTTATTAAAGCAGAAGGAAGACATAATACAAGAACTAGAGAGGTTTTTACACCAAGAAAAATCCAACTTCAGCGAGCAAATGAAATCAAAGATGGCTCAATTTAAAGAAATATTTTGAGAGTCTTATTTGTAGCATCGAGAAAAAATCACTGAGAAGCAAGCACAACTGGAAGCAGGAATGACGAGGTTACAAAGCCAGCCACAGTTAGAGCAATTCATAAAGGAAGCATTGGATGTAAATGCTAAGTTAAAGCAACAACAGAAAGTATTTTTTAAAACAAAGGAATGACTTGTTCAGAGTTTTTAGTAACCCAACGTTTCAGACTTCAAAAGTGAATCCATCATCAGGGGTAAACTCCAAATGATCTTTGGGAAGATTTGAGAGAATTAGGGCTTTAAAAAAAAAAAAAAAACTTAGGATTAATAACAATCACATTAATTTTTGATCATATATATATATATATAATTAATTAAATTTTGCATTTCCTCCAACCGACCTTTAAAATCTCTCACTAATCACTATACACATCTTTATTTATTTGCCATAATTCTCTCAAATCTTCCCAAATATCATTGGGCGTTTACCCCTGATGATGGACTCACTTTTGAAGTCTGAAACGTTGGGTTACTAAAAACTCTAAACAGGTCATTCCTTTGTTTCAAAATCTACTTCCCTTGTATGGATTCTCTTTTCAGAAATTATTTTGCCAACAAGCTTCTATTACTGGCTCTTTTTGTGACTCAACTAAAATACTGATCCAACAAGTAGCTATCCAGAAACTTGAATGTGAGAAGATCGAGAAGAAAATCAATGAACACATTCAATGCCAAGCATCAGACTCAAGAAAGGAAGCCGATCTACCCCTGGTAGATAAGTTTCACAAGGAAATCTTATTCAAATATTGGGAAGCACAAATATAGTAGGCAGATAAAGCGGCAGCAAAAGCATTCAAGTTAGCAAAAGAAATTATTGAATTTGTGTGTGAACAGTTGGTGAAAGCATAACTTATCAAAGAGTGCATGTCTGAAGTGTTCTCAGAAGTCAAACAGCTAGAAACATAGTGGAAACAAAAGGCAGAAACGCAGATGAAACAATTAAAAAAAAAAAATATGTTTGATCAAGAAAATTATTGGAATTTTCTGATCAAACCTTATCATCAATACCAAATTATGCAGTCTTTGACAGATTCAACAAGAAGATCACATCCAACACTCTCAAATGTGATATTCAAAGGACAGGTCAGATCACAGATTTCGGAGCCAGCTCAGCTCAAGCCCATGCTAGATATTTGTCAACTTCGGGAGGAAATCCAAAAGAAAGATCGAAACTCTTAAGTCATATTGTTATTTTATTTTCCTAGATTGTAGTTAAAGTTAGTCTTACGAGGATGGTTGTTTGAATCCTCCTCTATTTTTATGTAATAATATATTTTAGAACATAGTTAGTTTAGTATTTAAACCCCTCTCATGCATCTAGAGAAGGGTCCAGAAATTTGTCAAAAACATTTGCAAAGAATGCACTATTGTAAGTTTGTGAATGCTTTGATGAATGGATGGAACACATCTGTTATCTTTTGATAATTAAAGTTGTTTAACTGATGTTGCACTACTATACTCTTTAAATTTCTTGAAAGTGAAGAGGAGCAGATCAATTACTGTCAGTTTACATGAGTAGAACTTCGTACATATGGTACTTCTATTCATTTGTTTTAAGTCTTGCTTTATAGATTAACAATCATCTTTTTATTGCATTATATATTTGAAACGTTATTATAGATGAATGTTACATGCACTTCTGTTCTAATATTTGTCTGTGATTTCTTATCTAATATATAATCACACGTATGAATGCGATACATTTTTCACAATTCTTCTAATCAAACTATTTTGTTAGAAGAATCATCTTACATAATTTTCATCTCTTTTAACTGTTAAATGATCTATATTACTAATATTTGAAGGATATTTCTTTATGCATAAAGGAAGAAACACCCTGGGCATATAGTAGAATAAACAGTTTAGATAGATGCATATGATAGATTAAAATCATTCTCCATTTGCATGTTATGTAAACAAAACACCCTCAAAATCATCCTTATTGGGAAACTGGTCCCATTATCCCCAGTCGGAGCCACTACACCAAACGGAAAAGGAGCTGCTTTAAGGTCCAGACTGGGTGGTTTTCCCCCATGTTTTGGCAGCGGAATTTCGAGGCCTCAACACTACCTCATCACCCCATCGAGTGTCGAAGGTCCGAGTAGCAAGGTCATCGTTTACATTCATTGTGGGGCCTACCTCATCACCCCATCAAGGGTCAGAGGTCCAAGAAGTAAACAATAACATATATGGATCCGACTATGATGCAAGCCTACCTCATCGCCCCATTGGGGGTCGAAGGTCCAAACGATAACCAAAACATTTACACTCTAATACACCCGAGGCTAGATATATCGTGGACTTTAAAAATGTATGAGATTGGTTATGTTTGGCCCAGGCCAAAAAACTTACATATTCGTTTATATAATTCGAGAGTTTACTCACAATCATCCATACTTGGGAATTTGGTTTTGTACATGTTAAATGGGAAATTTCATAGCCCATATCTAAGTAGTGAAGTTTTATGAATATTGGGAATAATTCATGCAAGGCCTAGGCCAAATTTATTACGTTGTTGAGAATGTAACTTGTGAGGTTGCTCACAACATTCCACATTTATAAATCAATCCTATGTATGCTAGATGGGAATTATCATAGCCCATATTTATGTGAGAGTCAAGAAAGGACGCGCTTCGTGCCTATCTTCACAAACACATTTATAAATTACATATATAACCCAATAAACTATGAAATATGAATTAAGGTGATACGTGAATGCCTAAGTATGATACTCGCTCAGGCTTCATTATTGGAACATGAGAGTCCACCATCTAAATAACATAAACACTTATAATCACATGCCTATTATATATCATACACATGTCAAATAGATAGGAAATAATTATATGTTAAAAGAAAATGTTCACACCATAAAGTCAAACTACAATAAAGTAGAGGCATGACCCAAAGAAAAAATCAATACGCATATGTTCGATTTTCTAAGGTGCTTACAACACCATCTTGGCAAAGTGTAGTTAAGTAGGTGAATATAATTATTTAAGCGAGATTGTTGAGACCCATAGAGGTGCAGTTTCAACATCACAAAAAGAGACGTGTAAATATATTCACACACACACACACACATAATTCGAATATTCTATTTATATTCAATCATACACTGGAAACATCTATGACAATGATCTAATTTATCATATATAGAGAGAAAATTAAACGTTTAAGGAATTTCACACAAAAATGTATACAATTGAACAGAGTATTCACAAACAGTATTCAGACCAAGTTACTTATATGTATCAATTAAATCCTATTAGTGACTGGAGAAGGTATTCATGCTATCCTCCCAACCATAGGCTAGCTACGCTATTCTGTTTCATAACTTGCCACAACTGTGCCAGGTCAAAAGTCAAAGAATTAATATTTATCAGGGAATACACCAGCTTTGCTAAGGGAGTGATATCACTTGTAGGTGGTTTATCAGTGGTTTGGCAAGAATTGGTGGTTTATCAACCACAACAAGCACTTGTGACTTGTTGTATGGGTGGTTTCGCAGCTAGAGATAAGCACAAATGGTTTCTCGGCCACAACAAGCACCAACGCTTTCTCAATATTAGCAAGCACCCAATATGTTTAGTAATTCTCAATATGCGCCCAAACTAGCAACGCTAGGTAAAGCTGAAAACTGGGAAGTGGTCTAGTGCAAGATGAATACTCTTCGTGAGTTTTTCCTAGTGTTTGTTCTCCACAAAATTCTCCAAAAATCCAAATTGAACCTTCTGTTGGAATTTGGCCATCATATTTGTGTCACCATGTTGTGGCTCAGGAATGACTGAGAAGGCACACTTTTCCCCCCTATGTTACCTTTCTTTGCGTTGTATACTTTCAATTCAGAAGAAGGGAAAATAGGGATGGCACCACTAGTTACATTAATAACTAAATATGATCAAAGGGAATTTTCCCTACCATAAGGGTTTGACATTAAATTCGGTGGGATGGGTATGGAAATTCATATCAAGTGGTGAAATCGAAAGCATCATCTACTCAAAACTCTGGTTCGTTGTCCCTTCTCCTTGAATTTTTATTTTTTATAATAATAAAAAATGATAAAATATTAATATTATAATTAATATTTATCGTTATTAATTAAAACATAAATCTTTAATTAATCCTTTTTAAGCATTAATACATGTTCACTCTGCAGGCCCTTGATGAAATGGATCCAAACAAGGCTCCTCGGCCGGATGGGTTCACTGCTCGATTCATTAAAACTTGTTGGAACATTGTCAAAAAGGGTCTCTACAAAATGATCTTAAAGTCTCAGACCTGCCACAAGCTTGGGGGCAAAACCAACTCGACCTTCTTGGCCCTTATACCTAAAGAGAAGGGTGACAGTTCTTTCAACATATTCAGGCCAATTTCCCTCTACAACATTGGCTACAAGCTCATCACTAAATTCATGGCTAACAAATAGAAAGGCCTTCTTCCGGAATAATTCCTGACAATCAAGGGGGATTTGTCAAAGGTAGGGAGATGACTAATAACTTCATTCTTGTTCAGGAAGCGATCCATTCAAGCATCCAAAGACGGGAAAAAGGCATGGCTGTCAAGTTGTACCTGGCTAATGTGTTTGACAGAGTTAGGCACCAGTTTCTCTTTGGGGTTATGCATCAATTTGGGTTTGACTGCCGCTTTATAAGCTGGGTCAAGGCTTGCATTGTAGAACCATGGATTGCTCCACTTGTCAACGGGCGCGCTGCTGACTTCTTCAAGGTGAGTCACGGGATAAAGCAGGGATGCCCTCTATCCCCTCTTCTCTTTTTCATTCAAGCCTATGTTCTCAGTTTTATGCTGGAGAAAAGACAAATCGAGCAAGAGCTTATGGGTCTTAGGATCGCCAGGGGCATCAGAGACATATATCATGCTCTCTTTGTTGATGACTCCATCCTCCTGGGGGGTGCCTCTACCATCTCGGCCCCCTGCTTCAAGTTGGAGCTGGATCGCTACTACCTTGATTCTGGGAGTGAACTTGACATGGGAAAATGCTTCATTTATGATTGGAACCTCACTGGCCTCGAGCTAAGCAGGATCACCGGGATTTTGGGTTTCAAAGGCTCCACGAATTTGGTGTCTTTTAAATATCTTGGGCTGCCGATCTTTCAAGGATGCCCGATTGGGAGGGAATGGTACCCCTTGCTGGACAAATTCAAGCTCAAAATGCAAGCTTGGGGCTTGTTGTGGCTCAATCTGGCAGGTAAGACTGTTCTAATTAAGTCAGTCCTTAATAGTCTTCCAATATTTTAGATGTCTATTTTGTTGGCTCTGGTGGGCATTCTTCGTGAGGTGGAGCAATCCATTTGCTCCTTTTTCTGGAAGGGAGGGAAGAATAACACTAAGAGAATTTTGTTGATCAGTTGGAATAAGATTTCTATGTCGATGCTGGAAGGAGGCCTTCACATAAAAGATCCCAGGGAGCACTACATTGCTCTGGGGGCCAAGATCTTATGGCGGCAGGTAGTAAGGAATATGGGATGGGCACAGATTGCTTTGTGGAAAAAATACAGCTTTGGAAAGAGTCTTTTCAGCCTGGAGAAATTCCAAATTAATCGAAAGGGATCCCCGATCCATCAGCTGTGTAAGTGTGCTCTCCCGCTGCTGCGTGATCACTTGTTCTTGATTCCAGGCAATGGGAAGCAGATCAACCTATGGGAGGATAGGATCCTGAATGTAGAAGCGATCGGAGAGGATCCTGAGTTGCTAGAGCTAAAAACGTGGATGATTGCAGATAGTCGATGCACGTTGTGGGACATTTCAGAATGGGATAGCAGCAACTCGGCAGGGTAGCATAAGATAGATATTCCTGCTCATCTGGAGCAAGCATGGGCCAAATTCATCGTAGCGCTAGCTGGGAAAGCCCCCCTAAACGCAAGGAAAAAAGACAGAAGGGGTTGAGGTTCCTCGAAGGGATGCTATTCTGCAACAGAAGGCTACAAATGTCTTAAAGCCATTCCCACTGTCCCCCGCAACCCAACGATTTGGAAAGGGATTTGGCAGGTTAAAAGAATTCCAAAGATTGATATGTTCACCTGGAAGCTAGGGCACAACAACATCCTTACAACTGAAAACTTGCAGCATCGTGGCTTCCATGGCCCCTCTCGGTGCCTGCTCTATCAACAACAGGAGGAAAATTCGGTCCACATATTTCTCGAGTGCCTCTACGCTCGGGACATTTGGAATGAAATCTTGTTGATTTGGAACAACAACCTCATCCTCCCAACCAACATCATGGGTATGATGTCTAATTGGGGAGACTTGTTCCCTAAGTCCTTCCTCGGGAGAGGTTGGCCTTACGAGGGGTGGATGATTATCCCTAAGCTCATTTGCTGGAAGATCTGGCTTGAAAGAAACAATTAGATATTTCAAGAGAAGGCCCTAATCCAGCAGCAAATCGGTGTGAAAATCAGAAGCTTATTCGAAGAAATAATGCAAGATAAGGTGAACCAGTGGCAGGCTTGTAGCTTAAACCAGAAAGGTAGGGAGTAGTGCCGGCAATTGGGGCTAAATCTTCCCATGGGGAAAAATATGGAGAAGTGCAAAGAAGAATGGCAAATCAGATTAGAGGATGAGTACTTTGACAAATGGAGAAGCAACACAGATATCCACACTACGTTTTTTGACGATGCAGCAAAGGGGAATCCAAGGAAGGCCGGAGGCGGAGGAATTATTCGCTACCCTTCAGACCAAACCATTTTCCACTTTGCTTGGGGTTTGGGGCTTACTTCGAACAATCAAGCGGAAGCCATGACTCTCCTCCAAGGCTTGAAATAGCTGCAAAAACATGGAATCAAGGAGGCTCACGTAATTGGAGATTCACAAAGCCTCATTGGCTTGATTGTGACAAAATCAGTCCCTAAAGACCTCCACTTGCAACGATTGTTCTCTCTATTAATAAGCTGATCATGGCCTTTGACAGACTTCAGTTCTTTCATGTCCTTCAGAAAAATAACAAAGATGTGGATCTTGAAGCCAAAATTGTTGTCTCTTTACAAGCGGTATCTCTCCTCTGCGAAGAGGGGGATTCATGGGTTCCTCTACCTTAGTCGGCCCCTCTCCTTGTTATGTATTTGTCTCTTGCTGCAGCAATTTGTTTGTATTAGAAGGTTTGCTAGTCATTAGGAAATTGCTAGATTGAATGTAAGAAGCAGAGTAGGTGAATTTTGCTGTTCGAAAAACCCCTAGACATTGTTTCTCTAGATGTAAAACCTCCAAGCATGAGTCTCAATACTTTTGAATCAATATAAACATACCTGTTTCTGTTAAAAAAAAATGTTCACTCTAATTTTGGTATTAATTAAAGCATTAATGCATAATTAACGTTATAAAGCATTCATATGATTCGGTACATGTTATGAATAAAATAATATAAATAATGTAAACAATAAATAATGATTAGTTAATTAGTAATTAGGTTGAAGAGGCATGTCTAAATGAGACATGACCTTCCGTGAAGAGGCACCTGCCTAGGTATATAAGCGGGCCTCATTTGTAACATTAAAATTATTCATTCCTCATACTTTTAATATATAATATTTGTATCCTCAATGGATATTTTTGATATTCCAAGTCTTCTGGAGACGAGAAGTTCAAACTTTTTTCACTTCATTTCGTATGAGAGCCTACCATCCTTGACTGACAAACATTCATTATTCTACTACCTTCGACCTCCAATCCCATCGTTGTCTGTTACACTCATTGTTACGCTGCTCCTCGATCCGTTGTCCCTCGCCGTCACCAGCCTCCACTTCTGATCGTGCCCATTCCACCACCGCTCCTCACCATATTCCACCCACGACTATCCTATCGCACCCGTCTCTCATCATGTACCCTGTCAATGCATCTCGACCTGACTGCGATTAAAAACTCATCCACCGTTTTTTTTCTTTTTTTTGGGTCGACAGTGAAACGTTGTGACCCTTGATACGGTCACGTTGCGTATTTATGGGATACTGTTTAGTATATATACAGGACAGAAAAGGTATATAAATCAATATGTTGTAAACCAGTCACGTTGCATTGGATACGGTATAAAGTATATACCGTGGACGACAAATTAAATAAGTTGATATAGCTCAAATATATATATATATATATATATTATAATTTATAATGATTTTATTATTATTTAAAAATAAAAAATAAAAAAATAAAATAAAAATAAAAAATTTGAGATTAAGTTAAGGAAAAGAGTTAAGCTGGATACTACACCTCAAACACGCTCGATGGTTTCATCGATGTCAATGGTCGATTTCAATAAAAAAAATGGTTGATCTTGAGAATAGGATTACTAGCCATTCCGATGATTTTAACCAAAAATTAGTCAATCTCGAGAATAAGGTTACCGAACATTCCGGCAATATCAAGAAACTTTAGGATACGATAAATTGGATAGAAATACAGCTCAGGCATAACCATATCGAGTCCCAAAGGGATCACGATAAGACAATGTTGATACTGACCTCTATTTGTGACAAGATGAGTATTACACCTGAACAAATATTCCAGAATGATGGAAGTAATCAACAACACAATTCATCAGATTTAGCAAATTCTGTAGATCTGTAGAAATTATATAACTAATGCATTATACATCCAAGATTCTCCTGATCAAACACTATTTGACTTCATGCACAATACAGAATCTCTTCTACTATTGATCATCATATGTGGAAATTAAATCAATTGCATGCACACATTGAAACCATAAAAAATTCACACATATGAACACAGTGTTTTAACAGGAAATCCTGAAGCTAAAAACCCCAATTCTTTGTATAGAATATATGTCATAGAGATCATGTAACAATCCTCATACAAAGCTTTTCACAAGCTCTTAGTACAATACAATCGCTACACACTAATTAGGCCCGATCTAGCAAATCCATGCATCGATCTTTGCCACCTGCTAGCCTACCTCTACTGCGCAATCCCTACTGAAGAATGGCTCTGAATGAACTCGAATTGGTCCAGCCTTGCTCACGCAATCCTCGTTGGCAACTCTACTCTGTGTTGGATGCAATCAGTGCATCACTATAGTCACAACTGATAGTCAACTTGCCCTTTCACCTATCTTTCCACTGGTCTCCACTGAAACTGTCCATGCATTGTAGTTAACTGATGTATTCTTTAGTTGATTAATGAGTTAATATTTAGTGAATTAATTATTAATTAATTCACACCACTCTCACTAGTGTATCAATCAGTTAGACTAGATACAACTAGCTCAACTGTGTCTAATTGAGTTAAACTGAACACAACTCCACCAACTACTTCTACAGCTCCACCAAACTCTGTCACATGAGTTCTAACTGAATTCTCCATGCAATAGCTCCACTTAACCCTCAGGAATAGTGTAATTCCTTCTATCAGCTCCTGTGCCACATCTGTGCACTTAACTGAAGTGCTCCAAGAGAATAAGTTAATGTTTATAGTCCAAATATTATTAAGAGCTAATAATATTCGACATATCTATTTTTAGACTGGCAATCTAAAAATAGATTCCGCCCAATATGTCTAAAAATAGAAGTCCATCTATTTTTACAACTTGACCAACCATCCACAAATAGCATCCTGCAACTCATAGAATATGATCAACATGTCTAAAAATAGACTTGCACCAAAAATAACCTGCGGACCCACTTAGTGAAGGCGACTCTTTTCACTAAGCTCATCATCTTGTTGCAATCTCAACACTCCCTCTCAACAAGATAGGGATTATCTGCCACCCCGGTCCTGCCTCCATGGTATTCAAATTTTCTCCTGGTGAGCGACTTTGTCAAGATATCAACATCTTGATCCTCCGTAGGAATGTAAGAAAGTAACATGATCTTCCGCTGCACACAATCTCTGATATGATGATACCGGTCCGTGAAGCCATGCAGCCTCAACTCATCCTCCTGTCTGTACCAAGATCCATATCCCGATGTGCCTCTGAGATATCTCAATACATGCTTCCCCGCCTTCCAAAAGAGCTTGGTAGGCTTAACCATAGCTTGTGAAAGCTGGTTAACAGCATAGCATATGCCCGGTCGTGTATTGACTAGATACATGAGCGAGCCAACCAACTGTCGATAAACAGTGGCATCCACTATCTCTGCTGATGTAGCATCCTCTTTCCTCCAACCACCAGGAAGAGGAGTGTCAATAGGCTTGCAGCCTTGCATGTTGAACTTCTCCAATATCTCCCAGGCATACTTGCCTTGAGACACAAACAGTCCATCACTGTGCTGCCAAATTTCCAATCCCAGGAAATAACGAAGGAGGCCCAAGTCCTTCATCTCAAACTCCTTTGCAAGATCAGCCTTGCATGAGAGTATCAACTGTTCATCACCCGTCAGAATCAAATCATCTACATAAAGTACAATGATCAACAACTTACCCTCCACCACAACCTGGTATAGGTTCGGATCCGCCTCACTCTTGGGCAATCCAAGATCGGTGAAGAATCGCTTCATATGTGCCCAAGCACGAGGTGCTTGTTTCAACCCATACAACGCTCTCTTGAGCCTGCACACATGCGACTCGCTGCTGAAGATCTCGAAACCTTCGGGCTGCTCTATGTACATCTCCTCCTCAATGACTCCGTTGAGGAACGCAGTCTTCACATCCATCTGATGAATGTGCCACCCCATCTGCGCTAAGAGAGCAAGAATCGTCCATATGGAAGAATACCTTGCGACAGGTGCAAAGGTTTCCTCATAGTCGATCCCCTCAATCTGTGAGAAGCCCCGGGCAACAAATCTTGCCTTGTACTTCTCGACGCTCCCGTCAGCTGCTTGCTTCACTTTGTAGATCCATCTCGAACCTACCACTGATTTCCCTTCCGGCCTTGGGACAATCTCCCATGCACTATTTCTGACAATCGAATCATACTCTTCCACCATGGCATCTACCCATGCAGGGTCCTCCATAGCTTCCTCGAAAGAAGATGGTTCTATCACAATACACTTGCTCATCAGAGCCATGTATCGAGTATATCGGTTAGGTGACTGTCTCTGTCTGCGCTGTGATGTAGGTGCTCCTACAATCTTCTCTGCATCAAGATTCAGTCGCTCAGCTTCTGTAGTGCGCTTCCGCCCTCTGATGGTTAGCACTGCATGAGTGGTTTCTTCCACTCCATGAACCTCCTCTTGTGGCTGATCCACATCCTAAGGCTCATCCTTAGGAACTAATAACTCCTCATCTGCATGCAAGTGTAGCTCCCTCTCAAGCGAACACTTCATGGCTTTCTCCTCATGAAATTTGACATCCCGTTGGACAACAGTCTTCTGACTGTCTGGAAAATACACACGATAGTTGTGGTGTGTTTCTGTGTACCCCACAAATATCCCAACCTCTGCAGTCGGCTCCAGCTTCTTCCTGGCATCCTTCGTCACATGAATGTAAACAGGTGAGCCAAAAATCTTCAAATGAGAAATATCAGGCTTCTTACCAGAAAACACCTCTTTGGGTGTACTCATGCCAAGTACTCTATGAGGACAACGGTTTTGCACATAAACTGCAGTGTTACAAGCTTCAACCCACAAGTGTATGGGAAGGCCCTGATCATGCAACATCGCCCGTGCAGCACCCACGATCGTTCTGTTCTTTTTCTCCACGACCCCATTCTGTTGTAGGTTATGAGGCGCTATGAGCTCTCTTCCAATTCCTTCTGCGCTACAAAATTCTTTGAATTCGCCAGAGATGAATTCAACACCGTTATCGCTCCTAAGAGCTTTCACCTGCTTCCCCGACTCTTTCTCAACCAGTGCCTTGAACTCACAGGACTTTGAGAATGTATCACTTTTCATCTGCATGAAGAAGATCCAACACTTACGAGAAAAGTCATCAACAAATATCACATAATACCTGTGCTTTGTTGTCGAAGCTACTAAGAAAGGTCCACACACGTCTGTGTGAATTCTCTCAAGGATCGTCGTGGCGCGACTATCCTTCTCATGAAAGGTGGCTTTCACAAATTTTCCCAAAGTACATCCCTTGCACTGATCTGACTGCGCAAGTGTACCTTTGAGAAGCCCGTTAGAAATCTGCTGCAAAATTTTCAAAGCGCCATGGTGAAGATGGCCCAATCTCCTGTGCCACAATTTTCCCTCATCCCGACTCACCACTCCTTCCGCTTTGCCTGCCATTGTTGCGCATCCATCTACTTGCAATTGATAAAGGTTCTTAAATCGAACCCCTATCCTTGGGGTTTCACCAGTTTCCTTACTGCGCAGGAAAGCCTTTCCCTCGCTAAAGACAACATCATATCCCTTGTCTTCCAACATCGCCATAGAGATCAGATTCTTCTTCAATCCTGGAACATGCATGACATCCTTCAAGATGAAAGGTTTGCTATACTCCCTCTCAAAGGAAATGGTCCCGATACCAGTCGCACTATATCTACCATCATCGCCCATCTCGATGTGCACTCCAAGATCCTTCTCATCCAGATCAATAAACAAATCTTTGTCTCCGGTCATATGGAAAGATGCACCACTGTCAAGAAACCAAACTGATCCCATCACACTTGAGACCAAGCATGCGATCAGTGAAAAATCTAGCTCAAACTGTGAGCCTAAGGCCTCTCCAGCTGCAGATCTAGCAACCTGCTTATTTTTCTTCTTCTGTGGACAATTAGTGGCGTAATGTCCGTGTTGGTGACAGTGAAAGCACTTCACCTTGGACATGTCCTGTTTCTTGCCTTTCGCACCGGATTAAGAAGGATTTTTCTTTCCCTTCCCCTTCCTTGCTTTGGCAGCCAAAGCACAATTTTCTTCATCTTCATTCTTCGATGAAGATCCATCCCCCCGGTAATTCCTTATCTCCTCCCGCACAATATCCACCAAAGTCGCTCCCATCCCGTAGCCTTGACCACACGACGTAGTCCTCATAGGAATTCCAACTCTTCAAAAGCCCAAGGAGAGCCAAGCTCACCAAGTCCTCTTCATCTACAGTAACCCCCACACTTCCTAGCTCATCCTTGCACTGGAAAAACTTCGTGAGGTACTTGGGTATAATTTCGCCCTTCTCCATTTTTATTTTCCTGAGTTTGTCTTTGAGCGCCAACTTCCTCTGGTCACTCTTGCTTTGGAAAAAGTCTGTCAAATATTTCCACATCAAGAATGGAGAAGCTTTACCATGAATTCTAGACACTATGTGATCCTTCACACCTTCCAACAGAATCCTTCGACATTTAGGTGTCTTCTTTTGCCATGTGTCAAGTGCGGTAGTATCACTAGTAGCAGGTTTTGGAATTTCAGCATCTATGAAGTCCTTCAACCCATTATCCTCCAGCACCGCCTCCATCCCGTCCTTCCATGCAATATAATTCGAGCTACCCTCAAGGGCATACTCCAATCGCAATCCGTTGAAAGACATCTCAACTTCAACACCAAGAAAACACTGCAGAAAATTCGAATTCCACCAGCACAAAACTCAACCGCTTCAATGATTTGCAATTTCTCCAATGATCAATATACCTCTGATACCATGTAGAAATTATATAAATAATGCGCATCTCTGGGACTCTGACACACTATTTGACTTCATGCACAATACAGAATCTCTTCTACTATTGATCATCATATGCAGAAATTAAATCAATTGCATGCACACATTGAAACCATAAAAATTCACACATATGAACACAATGTTTTAACGGGAAAGCCTGAAGCTAAAAACCCCAACTATTTGTATATAATATATGTCATAGAGATCATGTAACAATCCTCATACAAAGCTTCTCACAAGCTCTCAGTACAATACAATCGCTACACACTAATTAGGCCCGATCGGTGCATGGATTTTCTAGATCAGGCCTAATTAGTGTGTAGCGATTGTATTGTACTGAGAGCTTGTGAGAAGCTTTGTATGAGGATTGTTACATGATCTCTATGACATATATTATATACAGATAGTTGGGGTTTTTAGCTTTAGGCTTTCCCGTTAAAAAATTGTGTTCATATGTGTGAATTTTTTATGGTTTCAATGTGTGCAGGCAATTGATTTAATTTCCGCATATGATGATCAATAGTAGAAGAGATTTTGTATTGTGCATGAAGTCAAATAATGTGTGATCAGGAGAATCTTGGATGTATAATGCATTATTTATATAATTTCTACAAGATCATCATGGAAAAACTGAGTCTCCAAAAACATCATCCCCGCACCATCAAGAAAATAGTAACACAAATTTTCAAAATAAGCAGCTCTGGAATACATTCACTAATCAATACCCTTTTTTCGCTCCACTTTTAGCGACATATCAATGAAGAGAAAAAATCGAGCTACCTAAGTTCGATGGTAACGAAAAATGCAGTGTTGCCTGGCTCAATAAAGCTGAAGAGTATTTTGTAGAAATTTGAATAATAGTTGAATTTTCTACAATAACCTCTTCTACAATTGATCATCAATTTGCGGAAATAGAAACAGTCGCATGCGCACATTAAAACATAATCAAGCACACATATAACACAGTATGTAACGGGGAAAGCTTACAGCTAAAAACCCCCAACTATCTGTATATTATAATGATAGAGAACATGTAACAATACATAGTACAAACTCCTCACAAGTATCCAACACTATCTCCAATTGTTACACACAAACTAGCTCAGATCTGAACAAGTCACAGGTTCAAATCTCCTCCACTGTCTACCTGCCTCTACTGCGCAATCCAAGATGAGAATGAATGAGATCCAAGTTTGAATCCCCTTGGCTTGTACTGCGCAATCCTCATTGGCAATCTCAATCAATGTGTGTGCAAATCTCATGCACAGCTATAGTCACAACTGATAGCAAACTCACCCTTTCACCCACCTCTAACACTGGTCTCCACTGAACTGTCCATGCACTGCAGTTAACTGATGTATTCTTTAGTTGATTTATGAGTTAATAATTAGTGAATTAATTAATAATTAATTCACACCACTCATCACTAGTGTATTTATCACTTAGACTAAATACAACTAGTTCAACTAAGTTAAACCGAACACAACTCCATCAACTGTCTCATCAACTCCACCAAACTCTGCCACATGAGTTCTAACTGAAGTCAACCATGCAATAGCTCAACTAAACCCTAGGAATAACGTAATTCCTTCTGTCAGCTGCATGTGCCACATCCGTAGCTCGAACTGAAGTGCTGCAAGAGGATAAGATAATGTTTATAGTCCAAATATTATTAAGAGCTAATAATATTCGACTGATCTATTTTTAGACTGGCAGTCTAAAAATAGACTCTTCCCAGTATGTTTAAAAATAGAGGTCCATCTATTTTTACCAACTTGACCAATCATCCACAAATAGCATCCTGCAACTCATAGAATATGAACGACATGTCTAAAAATAGACATAGTCTAAAAATAGACTTTGCGACAAAAATCACCTGTGTGGCCCCCACCTAGTTTAGGTGATCACTTTTCAACTAGGATCAGGAAAGATGTTTCAGGATGCCTCCTTCACTGTTTCTTGTTGCCATCTTCAACACTCCCTATCAACAAGAAAGGATTGTCTTTGCATGCGACATGCAACTCCATGCATTCGCCCTACAACCTTCACAAGCGCCATGCAACTCCATGCATCTGCTCTGCAAGTCCTCTGAAACTGAATGGGCTCCAAACAACTCAATCAGTCTGATGCATCTATCATCAAAGTCTTCGACTTCTGCTAGGCTACTGCACATGTCTTCAGGAACCACTGCGTTGTTGAACTCTGCACCCATGCACTCTGCACTTGCTGTCAACTCTGATCCGCGCTCCAGTATCCGACACTGTCACTTTGATCTGCCTGCATCAATCCAACTAATCATGCTACTGCTGTGTTGTGGGCACCTTGTAGCCAGGTTCAATTCATGAGATCCACACCATCTCATGAATCCTGCCCAGAAATATCCTCTTGGGATTACTCATGCATGTCGCCCTACCTCTCACCTGGTGGTATAGCTGCATGCACTCCCTCTGCCCATCTGGCACGAAATTTCTCTGCATGAGTGGTTTCTCCCACTCCATGATCCTCATCTTGTGGTTGCTCCACATCCCGAGGTTCACTTTTACCTGCATGCAAAACTTGCTCCCTCCAAGCATCAATTGCATGTCTTTCTTGCACTTCCCAACAGTAGGAAGCTCCGTAGACATCCCATCTACTTCAAGTATGTAGAGATTCTTTGCTCGAATCCCAACCTTCTTGACTTGTCCTGTTACCTTGTGTCGAAGGAAAACTTTTCCTTCACTGAAGACAACTTCATACCCTTTATCCTCTAACATTGCGACTGAGATCAAATTCTTCTTTAAACCCGGAACATGCACTACATCTTGTAAAAGAATGAGTTTACCTGACTCCCTCTGAAAGGTTATGGTACCAATGCCGGTCGCATTGTATCATCCATTGTCACCCAACTCAACATGCAACTGGAGATCTTTCTCCACCAAGTCACTGAAAAGATTCACATCTCCCGTCATGTGAAAGGAAGCGCCACTATCAAAATACCACCCTGATCCCAATGCACTAGACACCATGCATGCGATCAATGAGAAGTCCAGCTCAAATTGCGAGGCAAGAGCCTCACTAGTTGCAGCTCCAGCAGCCTGCTTGTTCTTCTTCTTCCGTGGACAATTCGTGGCGTAATTTCCGTGATCGTGACAATGAAAACACTTCACTTTGGACATGTCACGCTCTTTACCATCCGCACCGGATTGAGAAGCATTCTTCTTGCCCTTCCCCTTCCTTGCTTTGGCAGCCAAAGTGCAATCCTCTTCATTAGATACCTTTGATGAAGATCCATCCCTGGTACTCTGCCTTATCTCCTCTTGCACAAGATCAGACCACAGTCTTTCCCATCCTGGCAATTTCTCCCGACCATTGACAGAATCCTCATAGGAGTGCCAACTCTTCGGAAACCCAAGGAGAGCCAAGCTCACCAAGTCCTCTTCATCCACACTAACTCCTACACTCCCAAGCTCATCCCTGCAATGGACAAACTTTGTCAAGTATACTGAAATAGTGTCATTCTTCTCCATCTTTATTTTCCTGAGTTTATCCTTGAGTGCCAACTTCCTTTGGTCACTCTTTCTTTGGAAAAAATCTGTCAAGGCTTTCCACATCAAAAATGGAGAAGCCTTACCATGCAGGCTGGACACAATATGATCCTTCACGCCCTCCAACAGAATCCTTCGACACCTTGCCATCTTCTTTTTCCAAGCCTCAACTTGAGCAGCATCAGCAGGCTTTGGAATTTCTTTCTCTATGAACTCCAACAACCCATTGTCATCTAACGCTGCCTCCATCATGTCTCTCCATGCAATATAATTCGACCTGCCCTCAAGAGCATACTCCAATCGCAATCCTTGATAAGACATTTTGACTTCGACACCAAGAAAACACTGCTGCAAATTCGAATTCCACCAGCTCAAAACTCAACCGCTCCTGATTTGTGAGAACAAAGTATTTCTAGCACAGAGATCGACTGTAGGGGCATTTACTGGATATATCACCTTTCAAAGAAAGGATGGATCCAGAGGCTACCTGGCTCGCTTACAGACTCTGTCTACCGAAATAAATTGTAATCACTGTAATAGATCCGATGATCAATTTCGCTCCGATACCATGTAGAAATTTGAATAATAGCTAAATTATTCACCGAGATTATCCTGATTACACACTATTTAAGCTTCATGCATAATACATAACCTCTTCTACAATTGATCATCAATTTGCGGAAATAGAAGCAGTCGCATGCGCACATTAAAACATAATCAAGCACACATATAACACAGTATGTAATGGGAAAGCTTACAGCTGAAAAACCCCAACTATCTGTATATTATAATGATAGAGAACATGTAACAATACATAGTACAAACTCCTCACAAGCTCTCAGCACTATCTCCAATTGTTACACACAAACTAGCTCAGATCTGAACAAGTCACAGGTTCAAATCTCCTCCACTGTTTGCCTGCCTCTACTGCGCAATCCAAGATGAGAATGAATTAGATCCAAGTTCAAATCCCACTAGCTTATACTGCACAATCCTCATTGGCAATCTCAATCAATGTGTGTGCAAATCTCATGCACAAGTATAGTCACAACTGATAGTCACACTCACCCTTTCACCCACCTCTAACACCGGTCTCCACTGAACTGTCCATGCATTGCAGTTAACTGATGTGTTCTTTAGTTGATTTATGAGTTAATAATTAGTGAATTAATTAATAATTAATTCACACCACTCACCACTAGTGTATTTTTCAGTTAGACTAAATACAACTAGTTCAACTAAGTTAAACCGAACACAACTCCACCAACTGTCTCATCAACTCCACCAAACTCTGCCACATGAGTTCTAACTGAAGTCAACCATGCAATAGCTCAACTAACCCTTAGGAAAAGTGTATTTCCTTCTGTAAGCTGCATGTGCCACATCCAAGCATCAAACTGAAGTGCTCCAAGAGGAAAAGATAATGTTTATAGTCTAAATATTATTAAGGGTTAATAATATTTGACTGTTCTATTTTTAGCCCGGCAGTCTAAAAATAGAAACCGCCCAATGTCTAAAAATAGAGGTCCATCTATTTTTACCAACTTGACCAATCATCCACAAATAGCATCCTGCAACTCATAGACCATGATCCATATGTCTAAAAATAGACATAGTCTAAAAATAGACTTTGCGACAAAAATCACTTGTGTGGCCCCCACCTAGTTTTGGTGATCACTTTCCAACTAGGATCAGGAAAGATGTTTCAGGATGCCTCCTTTACTGTTTCTTGTTGCCATCTTCAACATATTTCGAGATTTACGATATTGACAATGATGACGAAAATATTAGGCACACTTCCATGAAAATGGAAGAAGAGGCATATAATTGGTATATGTGGTGGAAGAAGATGACACTTGCTATCAGTTCAAGAAAATTTAAGGATGCATTCTTTAAAAGGTTCCAAGGTGTAAAAAAAGAAGAGTTCTTTTCAACACTCATCAGATTGCGACAAAAAGGAGATGTGGATGAATACACTTGAGAATGGAAGACCTTAGAAACACGAGTACCTAGATTATCAAGACATAATTAATTTCAACATCAATAATTTCATTATATTAAAGTGAAGTTTACACTAGTAATCAAATGTCATGCTGATGTGGTGAATTATACAAAAATGTTCATAAATCTCATAGTCAACATAGGGGATGTTACACTTTACATCCATTTTCTCATTCTGAAACTTCATGTCATTTTCACTATGTTCGCTTTCATTGTCCGTGTGGGCAGAGGTCTTATGCTCTTCTGAGTGGGCAAGGCAGGTTTTTTTATTGCTCTCTTTTGTCCATTTATCCTATGCATGACGGTCTTATAGACTACAAACTCCTCCCATGACTTGGTTCTACCTTGAGCTATGTGAAATAGCCCCCACAATAAGGAATGTGAATAGAATGCAATATGGCTTCTTTATATTCTCCTTATAGTGACTTTGATACCACTTGTTAGTATTCAAAACAATATAAGAGTAATAATGATAACAATTATACATACAATAACAACACACATAAACCATGATTTACCCCGGAAAAACTTAATCGGGGAAAAACCAACCAACAATAGATCTGTTATTATCCTTGACTTAAACACAGCCAAGCTGCCGAAAATCTTGGTCTCGATCAGGTGAACCTTCACTGCTCAACTTTGACTAATTATAATGGAGAATCCTCAATCCTTTTAAAGTCTTGGTCACATGTAATACCATGGGATTAATAACATATGACACCAATACCAAGTGTCTAAATCCACAATTGTTAACCTAATAACCTTAACTCCTTCATTGATTCAAGTTTTCCTAACAATATATAAAGAATTTTTGTCATCCCCTAACCAATTAACCCCAAGATAATCACTGTCATTGGTCAACAACTCCTGATTTTAAATTGGCATTATCTCTTAAAGGAGGCTTCACAGGAGGTTCTTCAACCCATCACTCTCTTTGGAGAAATGGTGGGTTGAAAGGTCTCCGATATGGACTTTGATTTCTCATGGGTACATTTGGATTCCTCAAAGGCTAATTGTTTTGAGGAAAGTTCCTCTTAGGGGCAAGATTTGCCAGAGATTTCCCTCCTGTTCTATTCCCCATTTTGAGTTTTTGAATTTTATTTGATGAAGTTTTAATTATTTTTACCATCTCTTTGATCTTTTGTTCCCATGAGTTCTTTGAGGTAGAGGCTTCTCCAACATTCTCTTCTACATTCTTTTTGGTATCTTTAGTATCTTCCTTTAATTTAAGTTTCCCATAGGCTACCATGTTTCCTTTATGTCAAAGGCATCACTTTGCATGCCTTCCAATGTTGGTGAGCTATGTTCTTGTAACATCATAAATAAATTAGGCTCGAATGATGAAGCATAAGATACTTTGGCAGTTGTGTCTATAGGTTTAATGTCAACAGGGAGTCTTTTATAGCATTTATTAAATCTTTTAGTAAATTTGGTGACACTCTCCCTTGGCTTTTTCTTGAAAGAAGAAACCTCCATAAGATAATTTTGGTGGTACTTCTAACTCTATATTACTTCAAGAACAATTGTTCTAACTGAACACTAGAGTCAATGGAACATAGAGCAAGGTTCCTAAACCATTTCCAAGCATCCCTTTAAAGACTTTGAACAAACATCCTCATAAATACGTCATCATGCTCTGCTACAAGATTATCAGTGCAACCTTGGAAAGATATTAGATGATCTTTAGTCATCTTATCATTCTCAACATTAAATTTGGATAGATTCTTATCTTATTTTTGGGGTAAATAATTTAAATTACTGGGTAATACCAACAATACCTAGTGTTTACCGAGGCATTCATCTTGGAAGGAGAAGGAGTGATTTGAGTAGATGTCTTTATAGAGGTTACTATCTTATTTATAATGGAGACTT
Organism: Pinus albicaulis; assembly: GCA_034641835.2. Lineage (NCBI taxonomy): Eukaryota > Viridiplantae > Streptophyta > Pinopsida > Pinales > Pinaceae > Pinus > Pinus albicaulis. Next base: position 1,207,176,734 of record CM076570.1, on the reverse strand, counting down.
GATTCAAGCCTATTCCGAAAAAAAACAAGTAGAGATAAATATGCCAATGAATTAGCTTCTAAAAAGAATGGGATAGTTGAGTTTTTAGTTGGTGTTGAAGGTTGGAAGTCTACTAAAAGCTCTAGATATTGAATTTCTTGTTTAGTTAATTTTTCTTTTTGAGTTATTTTAGATGATGAAGATCCAATTTTCCTCCTTCTATTAGCCTTGATTATTAATTTCTCTAGATCTTGCAGTGCATATATTGCTTGATTGGAAATTGATCTAGTAATTTTTCTATACAAATATAGTTTAGAGTTGCCAAATTCTTAATACAAAATTCTAAGGATTTAAATCAATAAACTCATATGGACATCATTTATACAAACTATGAAAATTGAAAGTTTAAAGTACATAGGCTTGTAATGTATTCATCTTTGTCATCGCAAATTTTATTGTTGGTCTTCACCTTAATCTCTTTGAAAATGTGGAATTGTTCAAGCAATCTCGTCTTCGCGAGCATGGATTCTCCAAGATCTTTCTAGTTATTAACGATTTATGGAAAGTTTCTAAGGCTAATTGATATAATTGATTTAGTATACTATGTTGGTCATTCAAACCAACCAAAAAATTAGGGTTAGTCATATATCAAATAAAATAACTTAAGACCAGTAATTCCATTCCCCAACAATGATGCCAAAATGAATGTTGTTCCTCAATTTGTTTGTGACAACTAAGACAATACCAAGACATTCAATGAAGATCTATTGGCCTTCCCACTTTAGGTAAAAAATTGGCTCATTTTGACCAAGGGGTGTATGCCTTCAAACTATAATTTTATCAAGACATAATATAGTTCCTCTAATGATATAATAATCGATAGATGTAAGCCCTAATTTATGCACAACAATAAAATAAAGTAGTTTGACAAGGTAAATCAATGTATGAACTTAGAAATTTTAACTTTGTTCATCAATAACTTTAATGAAAACAAAATTTTATTAGTTTTGCAAATTAACTGATACATATTCATTCAATAAACATAATCATCAAGATACTACCCAATACCATGATAATCATCATAATAGTATAAGTGAATAGTTGAATAAAAAAAATCTAAACTCAAAAAAGAAAAGGAAAAATTAAAAGTACATCTTGATGCTTTTAGAGTTGAAAACTTATAGGAATTAGTTCACAAGGCCATTTTTACCAGTGGGTCCCAATTTGGTGAATTGGGGTTTGAAACCTTCCAAATGTAGTTTGAGGCATCAAATGACATTTTTTGTGGGTAAATATGTTTTTATGTTTAAACGCAGTAACCCTTAATGTTATTTGACACACAAATACCTTTCCAGTGGCACAAGAATTGCCTCAACTAGAGTCTGTATGCAAAAGTTATAACATCCAGAAACTGACCTTCCTGTTTTGACCACCATAATTTGAGAAGACGCCACGTCAGCCCCCATTATTCATGGAAAAAGGGCCACTGATGTGATCATGATGAATAAAACTCTATAAGAGACCATATTAGGGCTCTAGTTAAGGGTTGAAGTAGTCAAACTTAAGCACTAGTAGGATATCAAACTGTGTTATGACCAAACCTCTAGGAGGAAAAGGGGTTCCATTCTATTAAAGTACATTTTATTCCACAAATGATCAGAGTAGTTGAGAGTGGATAGAGACAAAGAGAAAACTAAAGGGTTTGTATACTACAACAACCCATGGGCACAGGTCTCAACCCTTTGTGCTTGCATCCACTGAGAAAGTAGAGTAGTCTCACCTTCTAGGTAGGTTTTCTCCTGAAAGGGTTTCCTAAATCACATTTTGTGTTTTTTTTCTTGTAATGACCCCTAGGTGGGCCCACCCTAGGGTATTGCACGCCCAACCGACTCAACACATAGAGGCTGACCTTGATGGACCCAAGGAGAATTGAACCCATGCCTCATGATAAAGGGCCAAAGACTTGGCAAGGGGAGGCTTCAACCAACTGGGCTACCCATCACAGCTAGATCATATCTTGTGTTATTATGGTTGTGAGTGATTATATTTGTGTTTGTTCTCTATTTTCGTATTCCATATATTGCATGGATACACAATAAACAATAATTAGCAAATCCAAAAATCTATGGAGAAATTAATCGTCACAATGATTTTTCTAATATATTTTAGTAGATCTATTATGACGAATTGTCAAATGGAATGTCCACATTAGTTTACAAATCAGGTTAAGTCATCATCTCATGAATTATTAATAGAAATTTGGGGAATTGCATGAGTGAGTTTATTTATAGAGAAGGATGACCCCCTTTTCAGTGAGAGTTTGAGCATTGTCTGTAGCTATTATCTAAACATTTACAACAACTTTCTTTATTTAAAACAATCACTCAAGAGTGGTTACATATTGCACGAAAATGTTCCCTACTTTTATGAAATTAGAGTGTTTCTAAAAGCAAGGTGTCTGACATTATTGGAGTTTGGGGAGGGGGGTGAGGTGCACTGCATGGGGTTCAATAAGCAACCAACATCTATCTCCTTGATATTTTTTGTTTGATTACTTGTGCTCTATGCAATGCCTTCTATTGCTACCAATCTTGTATTTTGTCTCCATGATGCAAATAATCTTTAGATTAATATGGTGATAAAGTTTGACTACAAAGTTTCTTCACATCTTTTCAAATTTAAGAGTTGAATAGTCTTGTTTCATGCAGTGGTATGGGTGCTCTAAGTTTATTTATTTTGATTTATTTTGACCACTTAAAGCACATGTCCATTTTCTTTCCTTCTTTCATATTTAAGAGTTGTGAATTGAAATTCTCTAGTACTAATTATTTTTAAGCTTTTTTTAATCATTGATTGCTTGAATGCATATCATGAATAATGATTTTATATTATATGTTGATAAGCCTTTTGATATTGTTTTTACAACATAAGTGGCCTTCAAAAACATTCCATTACTTTTAAATAGTTTTTTTTATTTATTGCAGAAATGGATTCACTACGAAACCTTGGACCAAAATCGTGAACTGTGCTGTATCTCCAATGTTCTGTTTTTCTCAAAATCATGGCCGAATTTCTATAGTCTTCCTAGCAAAATTGTGCGCTGTTTAGACTTACGGGCGAAGGTAATGGCTAGTTTGTTAGATCGTCTTGATGAAACCAAATATTAATTCGGACAAAGACTTCAATTTGCCGTTGATGGAATTGTGAGCTCTGCACACCACAAATGGAGCAGAACGTGGAGAAGCCAAAGAAAATGGGACGCCAGTGCGACATATGTGCACAGAAGAGAGCTGCTCTGAGAAGACCCAAGACTCAACAACAGGTATTTCCATCAACATTCCTGCAAACGTTCTTAACTTATTTGAAATTTCCATTTCTTAGCTGAAAGTTTGCTATTTTTGAATACATTTTCTCTTCACAACAAAGCTTCGATGTTCACTGCAAAAGTTCTGTAACTTATTTGAAATTCCATGACGTTTGTTATAGCTTAAACTATGCTAATTTTATGAATGTAATTTCTCACCACAATCAAAGCTTCGGCATTTCTTTAAAATTTCTGTAATATGGGGGAAAAGGGTGTTCACATCACGAGTTCTAATCCAGCCGACTGTAGTTTAAAGTTTGTGTTTGGTGGGTAAGCTTTACTTTTATGTTTTCTTTGTATAAGTTCAGCTGTGCCATCGTAGGATCAGGGTTTTAAGCAGGGCGTTGAGTTGAAGAGGGTTGCAGGCTCAGTTATGTAGGGTACAGACATGAGGGCAAGCGTTTGAAAACAAGGTAGTCTTGTTACGTTTACTGGAATTAGCTGAAGAAAGGTGGATATAGATAAGCACATCAGTGGGCAATGATGCTCATCAGCTGATAATACAAAATGATTTTGATTAGAGCGGGCAAAGCAAACATAACTTGCACTTTCTCAAACATAACTCTCACATCCTCAACATTGCTTCCGACCGTCGAAGTTCATCTGTTAACAATTTCATTCGTAGCGAACAAGATAATAGTGATGCAAGGGGGACAATATTGGTTCTTTTTCATAAAATGTTAATGAAGGGCAATGTAACAAAGTTTTGTTATCAATTTTTAGCTTGACACATGGTGGCCATCAAATTTCAAACTTGGATTCGACCTCCAATTATTATGAGTAGAGATCATCTGATATACTTGGATATAATGGTGATGCGAGTCGCATAAAATTATCGCGTTAAAGTTGCCATCCAATTCATCTAAATTATCCTAAATCATCCTAGGCCTTGACATGTTAACGCCAGTCTTTTTGCTTCTATACTTATCGAGCTCCTCATGGCCCATGGATGAATTTGCTTGAGCTATATTATTTGCTAATAAAAGATAAATTTATATTAAAAATATACAAAAAAATATATGTTGAAGAGAGCAGGATTGAGCAGCTTGCTCCAAAACCCAGGACTCTGTTTTTCCAGTGTTCTAGACATAATTTTCAGTTATACAAAAGGATAATTTTAGAACTTCACATGGACAATTTTATCAGAATAACTAGGGAACTTGGAAAGCTGAGGCAAGTCGGTCTGGTTTTTTCGTCTTGATGGTCTCTCTGGGGCAAACTGTTCTGCCAAAATTTAATTCATGATGGATAGAGTGGCATTTCCTGTGAGCAGAATCCTTATTGAAACTGTTTAAACACTTCTCTCAAAACAGAGGACAGTAAATACTCAACAATCTGGACCGTAAACTTTAAAGTGCAGACACTGCACTATGCAGAAAATCGGAACAGCAAACAGTGTAACCTGAAATCTGCATAGAAACCCTGTGGATAGCAGCACTCTATCACACATTACTTTCTCTTTCCTAGGAAAGAAGAATTATGATTTACAATGCTATAGCTCTAAACCCCTCTGGATCTCACTATCCCAATGGTGTGCCCCATCTCTTTTTTGTAGACTAGGAGAGCTAGTGTTTACAACATATGAAAATCATCCCTGTGGTACACCTAGGCTAGAGTAACAAAAGCCCTAACCCTGATCTTAATCTCCTAGAGCTGTGCACCTCATGCGTGGCTATATTTACCTATAATAGAGTGCCCACTACAAGAGAGGATAAGCATGCATGCATGCACGCATCTCTCTTTTAAAAATATGTGCCCAAGCTATTCTTGGAAACCTCCTTATGCATAATGCATGATCCAACGTCGAACTACACCTGCTTGAGGTAGAAAGATTTTGAGCTAGCAACGTCTTCAATCATGTAAGGATGGACCCACAAACTGTTGAATTTTCCGTGCTTCCTTAGTTTTTCATGTCTTCTGTTCCACATCTGGACTATGTCACCATTCTACAACACTTGCCCTAATTCTTTTCCATGTGATTAAAGGCCTTTCTTTGGTTTTCTTGAAGGTCTACTAGTTGCCTTATGTTAATTTTGGATAACTAGGTCCAAACTCCATGTTGTAATGCTCAGATGAAGATGCCAATATTTTTATTGGACTCCTCTTTCGGAGAGGTGCAAGATCGATCTAAACATCATCTTAATCCGATGAGCAGAACATTTATTTTGAATTTATTCAAAATATGTGCAGGTCGGCCTTAAGGTTTTGTGCCCTAGCTGTTGTACCACACACCCTCATTGATGGATATATATTGGTCAACATTGGAGGACATTTTCACTCATCTCATCCTCACACATTTCTCTCTCCACATCTGATTGGTTCGATGACCTTGGAGGCTCTTCTCTTCACACGTGGGAAATTTCAGCAAGCAACACATTTCTGTTTTCGGCCTAGGGTTTCTGCAGCAGTGTTGACCAGCGTTGACATTGGTAAACGCAAGGTCAAACAGACCTGAAACTCTCCCAAAATTTCGATTTTCCAAATCTGCATTTTTTGGCACTATTCCCGAGGCTAGATGTTGACTTTGACTTGGCTGTGTTGACCTAGCTGCTGCTGCTGTTTGCATTGATCGTTGACTGACAATGTTGACTTTTGGTTGACTTTTTGGGTTGACCGTTTTCGCTGTCCTAGAGGGTTGTGTGATACTTCTGGTTGGCTGACCATATTGAAACTTTGCTGGTTGAAGCATCCTGCTGATCGCCGTAACGCACCAACACACTTATATATTTTGGCTTGTCTTCTGTCGATCTATTGGTTTGTTCTATCAGCATTCTACTTTGTTGTTTATGTGATTGTTGACTGATATTGGGATAAAAAGTAAAGTTGCATCAAGCATAAAACATCTACAAAAATTTACATGGTTTTAGAGCTGAGGTGAAGACAAAGGCCTAGTTTGTAGCAATCACCAAAGAAGAGCATGGGTTCCTCTAACTACAATGGATTTAAGGCTGATGACAATTGACTGGGAAGGATGACTTCCATGCCTGGAAGATGGCATTGGATCTTATATTAGAAGACCAAGATGTCATGGACTATGTGTAGGGTAAAATTCAAGAGCCTCCATCCACTGCAACTGCTGCTGCGAAAACAAAGTACAAGAAGGGGGAAATCAAAGCAAAGCTGATGATTGGGGACTCAATTCATAAGAGTCTGGTTGCCTACATCTCTGAGCTAGGCACATCCAAGGAGATGTATGATAAGTTGGTCAACATGTTCAAGGCCAACAATGCGAATCAAGTCTTATTCTTCATGAACCAATTGAAGAATCTGAAGAAAGGCAGGGATGAGTTTGTTCAATCATATTTTCTGAAGTTGACCGAGATCAGGAATAATCTGTTGGCTATTGGGGAGACAATAGTTGATTAAGAGATGGTTCTCACCGCACTTGGAGGTCTCTCATCCGAATGGCATGTACTCAACGCTACCATTCTCAATAACAATGTGATACCTGATTTTGACGAAGTACTATTGAGATGCGTACAAGAAGAGACAAGGATGAAGGAATATGAAAATGAAGGAAATGCTGCCTTCGCTGCTCATACTAAGAAGAAGAACTTTGGTGGTCCAACGAACAAAGGAAGAGTAGGGGCCCAAGGAAGGAAGGGCAAGTGTTACACTTGTCACAAGCAAGGTCACTATGCTACAGAATGCCCTTTCAAGAAGGAATCTCCTGATGATGATGACAACAACAACAACTGGAGGAATGGCAATCAAAGGAACAACAGGTTCAAGGGAAAGAGGAAGGCTACCTCCGGCGGAAATGGTCAACCTTTCAAAAGGTCGAGAAATTCCAGGTATGAGGAATCAAATGTTGTTGATAAAAGAAATGAATTCATTCTTGTATCTGCCCTCTCTGCTGCATCTCCACCCGACACTATGGATGTCTGGTTGATATATAGTGGTGACTCAAGACACATCATTGGGTTCAAGGAAGCACTTTTTGATATGGTTGAGAAGGATACTAATCTGGAAATTATCCTTGAAGATAATGCCACATATCTCGTGAAAGGGACAGGGACTGTGACCCTCCACTTGTCTCAAGGTCAAGTCCTCCGCTTGCAGGATGTACTGTATGTACCTGATTTGAAGAAGAACCTTGTGTCTATTTCAGCCATGGAAGACAAAGGTTTCAATGTGGCATTCATTGATGAGAAGGTGCGTATCTGGAAGAAGAGTTTCAAGGAAGCTATCACGATTGGGTTTAGAGTTGATACACTCTACCAAGTTGAAGGAAGTCCACTGAGAGCGACGACGTGTGATACTATTCGATAGACAAAACTATGGCACCGGAGGTTTGGACACCTTCACTACAAAGCCCTCCTGAAGCAAGGAAGGTGGTGACGGGGATGCCCGAGTTCTCAAATAATCATGAAGGTGTATGTTAGGGTTCTGCCGAAGGAAAGCATACAATGGGACCTTTCCCCTCAAGCGTCACAAAGACATCTGATGTCTTGCAATTAGCACATCTTGATTTGTTTGGTATGCTGCCCGTGACATCCTTGGGAGGATGTTCTTATTATATGACATTCATAGATGACTTCTCTCGCAAAACCTGGATACACTTCTTGAAAAAGAAGGATGAGGCTTTCATGTGGTTTCGTACCTTCAAAGCCTTGGTGGAAAATCTGTCAAGGAAGAAGATCAAGATATTGAGGACCGATAATGGCATTGAATATGAGACGAACGAGTTCAAAAACTTTTGCAGAGAAGTTGGCATCAAGAGGGAGACCACAACTGTCTATACTCCTGAGCAGAATGGCGTTGCTGAACGAAAGAATAGGACCATTGTGGAAGCTGCTCGTGCCATGCTATGTGACTAGGGTCTACCGAAGTTTCTGTGGGGAGAAGCTACGAACACTGCTGTTTACATACAAAACCGATGCCCGCATTCTGCTCTGGACTCCAAAACTCCCGAAGAGGTTTTCTCTGGTAAGAAACCTGACGTCTCACATTTTAGAGTTTTTGGATGTCCTGTTTATTTTCATGTGTTGAAACTTGAAAGAGAAGAGGAGCAAGCTGGATGCTTCTGGGAAGGGAATGTTTGTGGGCTACAACGAAACTTCGAAGGCCTATAGAGTCTATGTGCCTGGTCAAAGGGAAGTGGAGATATGCCACGATGTCACTTTTGACGAAGATGCTTCCCTGAGGAAAGTAGTCAATCTTCCGAGATCTGAGGAAGATCATGAAGCAAGGCTTGGAAATCAAGAAGAACTGAAGGATGAGACGATGCCTGATGTTGAAGGACCGATGGACCTGATTGATCCACCTCCTTCGACGAGGAAAAGACCATCATGGCTCAGGGACACTCTCGAGGATTCCGAGGGACATATGGCCCCAAGGGGGACATTCTGTGAAAGCAAGAAGCCGAATAGATACCAAGGGTATCTAGCAGCCATGGGTACTATTGTACAATCTGAACCTGGATCTTTTGAGGAAGCCGTAAAGCATCAAGTCTGGAAGGATGCACGAAGAGTATGAGTCCATAATGAAGAATGATGTTTGGGATGTGGTTCCAAGACCGGAGGACAATGCAGTTGTCACCTCGAATGGCTCTACAAGATCAAGCATGGATATGATGGGAGTGTTGAAAAGTTCAAGGCAAGATTCGTTGCTCGTGGCTTCTCTCAAAAGGAAGGCATAGACTATGATGATATATTTGCACCTGTGGCCCGATATACCACCATCCAAGCTATCATAGCCCTTGCTGCTATGCAAGGATGGAGTCTTCATCAGATGGATGTGAAGACCACATTTCTGCATGGTGCGATAAAGGAAGAGGTGTATGTGGAGCAACCTCTATGGTTCGAAGTCCAGGATCGGGACATCCATGCCTGCAGGTTGAAGAAAGCCCTCTATGGATTGAAGCAAGCACCCAGAGCTTGGTACGAGAGGATAGATAGCTACCTGATGAAGTTGGGCTTCACTCGTAGTAATGCTGATCCAAACCTTTACTTCAAGGTTGATAGAGAAAATCCTCTCTTTCTGGTGCTGTATGTGGATGACCTCTTCCTGACAGGTGTTGACCCTCTCATTCATCAGTGCAAGAGGGAGCTCGTTGCTGAGTTCGAGATGAAGGACCTAGGACTGATGCATTACTTCCTAGGCTTGGACGTCTGGCAAAGACCTGGCAAGATTTTCCTTTCTCAAGGAAAATACATTATGAAGCTTCTGGAAAGATTTGGAATGGTGGACTGTAAGTTCGTGTCGACACTGATGGAGCTCAACTTTAAGAAGTTGAGTGGTAGCGCTGTTGGGCCCGTGCTAGCAAATCCTACTGAGTATCGTCAACTCGTAGGGGCCCTGATGTTCTTAGTGAACACCCGTCCAGACGTATGTTTTGTAGTGAACACTTTGAGTCAACATATGGTTGAGCCTCATCACATTCACTGGGTTGGTGCCAAGAATCTATTGAGATATCTTTGAGGCATGATAAACCATGGGCTAAGATACACTGCCGGGAGCATGACACTCCATGGATATACTGATGTCGATTGGGCTGGTAGTGTGGTGGATCGTGAGAGCACATCAAGATGCTGCTTCACACTTGGTTCTGCTTCTATATCATGGATGAGTAGGAAGCAAAAGTCGGTGGCTTTGAGCACTGCGGAGGCCGAATACATTGCAGTGAGTATGGCCTGTTGTGAAGCAGTTTGGTTGCGAAAGCTCTTCAGTGAGCTGTTTGGGCATGTGTTAGATACCATCGTGATACTCTGTGATAACCAGAGTGGGATTCGGTTGTCCGAGAATCTCGTGTTCCACGATCGATCCAAGCATATTGATATCAGGTACCACTTTATCCAGGATATGGTACAGCGAGGTGCCGTAAGGCTCGATCATATAGGAACTGATGAGTAGGTTGCAAATATTCTTACAAAGCCTCTTGGGAAGGTCAAGTTCCTCACCTTCCGTGAGAATCTTGGTATCCTGGAACGACGCTATGCTGAGGGTCTTGTTGGACGATGAGCTCTGGGAGCTTTGGGGGCCTTTGGGGATAGCTTCTCGGAGCTATAAGCAACCATAGGGCTAGGCTTGTCGAACCTTGTTGGTGTGCTTCTGCCCCACCGTTATGATGATTGAGTTGGTTCACCTCTCATGATCTGTGCCCCGTATGCATCCTACCCATTGAGTTCAGGGTTCATGGGAAGTACTTCTCATTTGGCCAGTGAGGTGGGAAAAGCTAGAGACTAGTAGCAAAGACTGATGGACGCATCAGAGATTGTTGTACTCTCTATCTAGGATGGCATGGTCCAACCACTTGATCTGGGATCAAGTATCGTGAGGTTTCGGACCTCCAACTGACTTCGGGTTAGGTAAACCAACTTCGGGTTGGTATGAGACTCTTTGTGAGTCCTATAAAGCTTTCGGACCTCTGGGCTGAATCTGTCAGCCGGGAATGATGTCTTTGTGACTAACCCACTTCTGTTCTAAAATAAAGAAGCCAACAAAGCAAGTTACGACGGGATGACGCACGATGTTTGGATTGCACAGGGGGATGGAGTTCTCCCTAGTTGAGAGGGAGTGTTAATTTTGGACAACTAGGTCCAAAATCCATGTTGTAATGCTCAGATGAAGATGCCAATATTTTTATTGGACTCCTCTTTCGGAGAGGTGCAAGATCGATCTAAAGATCATCTTAATTCGATGAGCAGAACATTTATTTTGAATTTATTCAAAATATGTGCAGGTCGGTCTTAAGGTTTTGTGCCCCAGCTGTTGTGTCACACACCCTCATTGATGGATATATATTGGTCAACATTGGAGGACATTTTCACTCATGTCATCCTCACACATTTCTCTCTCCACATCTGATTGGTTCGATGACCTTGGACGCTCTTCTCTTCACATGTGGGAAATTTGAATTTCAGCAAGCAGCACATTTCTGTTTTTGGCCTAGGGTTTCTGCAGTAGCGTTGACCAGTGTTGACTTTGGTCAACGCAAGGTCAAACAGACCTGAAACTCTTCCAAAATTTCGATTTTCCAAATCCACATTTTTTGGCACTATTCCCGAGGCTAGACGTTGACTTTGACTTGGCTGCATTGACTTAGCTGCTGCTGCTGTTTGCGTTGATCGTTGACTGACAGCGTTGACTTTTGGGTTGACCGTTTTGGCTGTCCTAGAGGGTTGTGTGACACTTCTGGTTGGCTGACCATATTGAGACTTTGCTGGTTGAAGCATCCTGTTGACCGCCGTAATGCACCAACACACTTATATATTTTGGCTTGTCTTTTGTCGATCTACTGGTATGTTCTATCAGCATTTTACTTTGTTGTTTATGTGATTGCTGACTGATATTGGGATAAAAAGTAAAGTTGCATCAAGCAAGAACATCTACAAAAATTTACACCTTATCCTTTGATGTGGAAAATTCCACTCATGCCTGGAGAATTCTACATAGATTGTGTGAATAAAAATCTCCGACGGAATTAAGCTGAACACAACCTTAGATAAGCTTCTGCATTAAAAAAAGGAATAAGAGAAATGCTCAACAAGCTCCTAAGAAAAGACAACTAAACACAATAATGGATCTGCTTGGAGACAAGATCTCAACTAGCCATGAAAATAGGAAGCCAAGAGACATTGCTACAATAAACCAAAACAGTAATATCTTATATACACAGTGCACACAACACAAATAATAATCTAATACAAAGATAAAAAGGAATTAAGAATTCTATTATATGCTAAGCACTAAGAACCCCTATCATTCGTCTTAATAATAAAAGCATTGACATCCAATGCTTTTAGAAGAGAGGGGAAGTGTTGTTTCATTTGATGTTGAGAAATCCAATGAGCTTGATGTGGTAGCTGACCTTGCTTAGCAAAAAGGAAGGAAGTGGTTGATCCTCGATGAGTCGACGAGCCTTTGCATCGAAAATTTGATCTGCAATGAGTGAGAGTTGAAAATCTGGAACAATATTTGTAGGATGATTGGTAATTATTGCCGTTTCCAACGTTGACTCATGATATGGTTTTGGAAAATCAACATTGACAACATCATGGCTTCTCAATTGAGTTGGAGGATTAATGTGAAAAGCATTCTTAGACAGTTGTTGGATGATGGACTAGGGGCTATACTGAATGGGTTTGACCTTACCATACGCTTTCCCCTTAAACCAATGTTTGTCTTGTTAAAATCTCTATTCTAGCAATCTAAGTAAAATAATTCCTTATGAATTCCTTATTGAATTCTTCAGCTCATAGAATAAAATACAGTTGCTGGAAATTTAACTGGGAATAAAAATCAGCAGAAGTTACAGGAAACCAATCTCCAAAATACACACAGAAATTTCTGCCTTTCAAATATCAGCTTTTCATTAAAATTAATCCAAGCATACAAGGGCTCCAAATTGAGAAAATAGCCCACTGAGAAAACAAGAAAAAATTACAGCAAAACATGGTTGTTCTGGTGCACCGTACAGCCTGTATGGTCCTGCCAAAATTTTGCTGTAAAAACCCTCTTGCTGTTATTGGAATCTGTCCCAGAAATTTGTATGGCTGCCCTTTCCATTTGCTGGGTTGTACAATCTCCTGAAGTTGCCTCCACACCTGCTGTGTACGGCCCCTTCAATTTTTGAGAGCTGGGTTAATTTCCTTTTGTTGCTCACACTGTTTTTTCTTTTCTCCTTTGAACTTGCACACTGAGTGAAAATCCTTTATCACTCTCTCACTTGTGTTTTTCTAACACTCTCTGTGTCTTTTTCTTTCACTTTATCTTTTCTTATAACATTGAGCTAATGACCAAGTCTCCATAACTCTAATCTCTTAATGAGATTAAATCCCAATCATGGTGGCGATTACATCTAAATCACTAATGTAAATACTTTACATTTTATTAGACATTAATCAACTCACTAATAAAAGAATCTTCACTTTAATAATGAACTTTGATTAATGTGAATTACAAAATAGAAAAGACCTTTTTGGATGACTTCCACACGTCTAACACTAGACCTGTGCAAAAGTTTTTGTTTGATAATACCAACATCAACACTCCCTCTTAGCAAAAAGAAACTTCTTGAAGAGCCACGTAGAATTGGCTTTCCATCCGATCTTGGCACAATCTCCCACACATCATCCTCCACCATGGCATTCCTCCAAACTTGTTGATTTGCAACTTTTTCAATGATGCTACTTATTAGTGCCATATAGTTTGAAAATTTCTTCAAAGGCTTGCTCTCCTTGACTATGCTCCTAGGTCCCTCCAATGCTCCTGAGCAATTTTCAATGTCTGTATGAACCATGGAGGTCTCCTGACAGAACTAGGAGATGATCTCTCCTCACCTGAAGGTTGACTTACTGAATTAGAAGTTGTTGATCTAGACTCAACCTTTGGAGCTTCCTTCTCCTTGTCCCCTATCACTGGTAGGGTCTCATGTGACTCCCTAGATGCAAGGTTCTCCTAGAAATTCACACCCTGGCTCACCACAGTCCTCTGCTATGCTGGAATGAAAATACTGCAAGCCTTCAAAGCCTCGCTGTATCCCACAAACACGTCCTTTATGCTAGAGGGCTTCATCTTGGTCCTCTTCTCCTTTGGTACATGTATTTACATTGGACAACCAAAGATACGCAAGCGGCTCATCTCTAGTTGCACACAAGTGAATGATTCCTCTAGTGTCTTGCCCTCCAAGATCCTGCGAGGGCATCTGTTCTGGATGTAGACCATCGTATTGCATGCCTTTGTCAAATGGGACATGGGCCAATTTTGATCATGAATCATGGCCTTAGCCCCTAAGATTGACCTGTTCTTTCTCTCCACAATCCAATTCTGCCGTGGGTTGTAAGATTCTGTCAGTTCCCTCTTAATTCATGCCTCCTTGCAGAACTCTTTGAAGTAATTAGAGGTACACTCACCCCCATTATTTGACCTCAGGACCTTGATCTTCTTCCTTGTTTGGTTCTCCACAAGAGTCTTGCACTCCTGAAATTGACTGAAGACCTCATCCTTGGTCTTCATGAAGTAGATTTGTGTCATCCTAGAGAAAATACTTAGGCCAATGAAAAAAATTGACTCTTATTATGTTGTGTTGGGAGAATTTATTAGGTTCGCGCCACCCAACAACTCATGAAGAAGTTATTATCCACCATTCTAAATGAAGATACAATTTTCAATTGCAAAGAAGACTGCCACATCATTGCTAGGTAAAATTTGACTTGATAAAAGAGTCAACATTGCTTGGTCAACTATGGTTGTTTTGGGCCCATGGGTTTTTGGTTGCCAATGGTTTTGTGCTCGTGGATTGCATGTAATGAAGCCTTTAAAAGTCTTGGGAAGGCTTCATTGTAAGTGGCCAAGGAGGTGAGTGGTGAAAGCACACTTGGTCAGCTTGGCCACGTTTTGGCCAAGGGACTAATGGAATTATGTTAGCTTGTTTTTCCCTAGATTGGGGTTTTCCAAGGTAAACTTGTGTGTATTATGTTACTATGTTTCTAATTTGTTATCGCTCTTAATAAATTTGTTTCCTCTTCGGTTAATTTTAGCATGGTATCATATCAAAGTGTTGGCTTTAGGGGGGTGCCTTTGTTGCCGAGGGTTTATTTGGCTTGCTAAGTGTGAGAGAGACATGTGAGTATGACAAATGGAGATTGGAGTTTTGGATCTGGTGGTTAACTCAAATCTGATGGAGGTGGAGCATGAAGGAGGATCTACCGCATCAATGCAGATCTGGAACCAAGAAGGGCAAGCACTAGTTGGAGCTTTAAAAATGTCGTATTGTAGAGAGAGCACTTGATCTAAGTGTTACATGAGATACGCCAACGAGAAATCGAATTTTTCCAATTTTGAGTTCACATTTGTGAGCGTAGTGTTGGAATATCAAAGTATTTGTAGATTAGAGTTGACTTTTCTTACTTGATAATTGCTTGTGATAATGGTTGGTTGGCCTTGTGATATTTTCTTTTGTTACAACAAGTCCAAATGGGACTACAATACATGACAATCTCCAACACTCCCTCTTGAGTCTTAACCAGGGAGGTATTCATAATCGCGTCATATGGTACAAGGATTCTCAAATTAAAGTATTCTCATAAGAAGAGTCGGATTGATAAGCCATCTTTAAGCATCAACATCAGAACCAACATTGTCAACATTGTAAGGCCTTGAATAGCAAGCTCTATCTTATCACTAGATCAGAGCACAATGCTGGGAGGTTTTATGTGAGACACCACACTACCTCTCAAGGCACATACCCCATCCAGATTTTCACTGGGTATGTCCTTCTAGGACTATTCTTATATTGAATTTCCTGATCCTCAAAGAATATTAGTCCTCTTTGACTACTCTTGTCTTGGATGCCCTACCTCATCCTTAAAGAGTGTTGGTCTATGAGACTACTTCTATCTTGGATCCTATTCCTCAAGAAGTATTAGCCTCAAATGCTTATTTAATCCTTTGGACCCCATTCTCCCTCCATGGCCTTCACTAGACGTACAATTGTTAGTTGCGGCCTAGTGCATGACACATGAATAAGAGAATATAATGTCCATCATCATTCCATCTCAATCAGGGAGGAGATCTCCACCAAACCAAGCTTGCTTCTAAAGTAATCAAGCTTCTTGTTTGGAAGAGACTTTGTCTGAATATCAACTACCTGTTCATTTGTAGAGATATAATGTAGCTTCACGACCCCATCTTGTACCAAACTTCTCATGTAATGGTTCTTATTATTAATATGCTTTGTCTTAGCATGAAACACTAGGTCCTTAGTCAACATTATGCAACTTTAGTTGTCACAATTTATAATTGTAGGGCTAAATGGTCCTTTAAACAAATTTGATAGCAACTTTCTAAGTCAAACAACCTCTCTGCAAACTTCACTTGTAACAACGTACTCGACTTCAACACTACTCAAAGCAACAATATCTTGCTTCTTGCTCATCTATGAGATCATGGAAGATCCCAAACTGAAGCATCCACTAGTAGTGCTTTTACCATCGGTCTCGCTACCACCCTAATCAAAGTCTGTATATCCCAATAGTTGATTCTCATTACCAACATATCTAAGGCAGTGATGCGTTGGCCCATGAAGATATCTCAAGATGTGTTTAGCTGTTATCCAATGGTCATGCCTTGGCTCCATCTAAAATTGACCGAGGACATTTACTGTAAAACAAATGTTAGGTTGACTATTCACAAGATACATTAAGAAGCCAATCAACTGTCTATAGCATGTAGAATCCACAGGACTAGATTCTAAACTCCTTAACTTTTTCAGATTAGTAATCATTTAGTTGTCATTGGCTTATTGTTCATGATGCCAAATTTCTGTAATATCTTGATCACATATTTTCCTTGACCAAGATAAATTTCACCAGGTTTCTGCCAAACATCTAGTCCCGAATAGTAGTGCATAAGCCCAAGATCCTTCATATCAAATTCGAATGCCAATTGCCTCTTGCATTCTTGTATTCGATGCTCTACACCTGTAATAAGTAAGTCATCCACATATAAAAGTATGATCACAGGTTCATCCTTGACCACTTTGATGTAGAGATTATAATCTATAGAAACTCTTGACAAAACCAAGTTTCAATAGGTATGCATCCATCTTGGCATACCATGATCTAGGTGCTTGTTTCAAGCCATATAAAGCCTTCTTCAATCTGCAGACGTGTGTCTCCTTATTATGGATTTCAAATCCTGGAGGTTGCTTAATATAAAACTCCTTATCAATGGTCCCATTCAAAAAAGTTGTTTTAACATCCATTTGATGAATGTTCCATCCCATACTGGTAGCTAAAGGGACAAGTGATCTAATAGTAGTATATCTTGTTGTAGGAGCGGAGGTTTCTTCATAATCAATTTCTTCCTTTTAAAAAACTCTTTTGCCATAAATCTAGATTTATACTTATCAATGCTTCCATCAATTGCATGTTTGACCTTATATACCCATTTGGAAGTGACAACAGATTTGTCACCAGGTCTAGGAACAATTTCCCAAACATCATTTTTCATAATAGACTGGTATTCTTCTTGCATTGCATTTCTCCATTCTTGATGTTCAATTGCTTTCTCATAGGAGGAGGGTTCAACTTCAATGAGTTTAGTCATATAGGTTGCATAACCAGAATACCTTTTAGGTCTCTTACTTTCTCTAAAAGTTCCCTTAGCTGCTGCATCTCCCTCGACCTCTTGCGGAGTTGTCCTCAACCAAGCAGGTCTCTTACGAGTTTATGGAATGATGACATGCTGCACAGTTTCACTAGGTCCTTCAACATCTTCGTAATTAGATGTAGGATCTCGAACATTGTCAATCTTTGTGATTTAATCAAACATGGGTATTTCTTCTTCAGAATCAACGGAGATATCTTTGGATCTCTTAGGGCTACATTCTCATCAAAGATGACATCTCTGCTTACTTGAATATGAAGATCTTTAATGTAGATTCTATATGCTTTTAATGAAGCACTATAACCAACAAAGTGTGAAAATTTACAATTCTAATTGCAACAACTGGAAATTTATTCTTCTAACTGTAAATTAATTATGCAGTTTATTTGCTATGACAAATATCAAATAAATCACATTGCAATTTTTCATCATAAAAAATACTGTGGAAATATAATGCTAGAAACTGAGAAATATGCTAGCACACACACATAAAAATGACACAATTATTTTTGGACAATTGTCCCTGGAAAAACCCAATGTGGGAAAACTGGTGCAACAGTCGAGGGTTTTATTATTAATAATTATGTAGTAGTGAGAAGTTTTGAGTACAACCGGATGCCCAATGGCAATCCTCTGCAAGATAAATTGGCCACAAAATTAGTGAGACAAATTTGGTCTCACCCAACATTGATCCCAGCTTCTGAATTGGCTCAAAATGGGCTGCTCGAACCCCTGCGTCAGTCTCTGTGACAATGCTGCGCAGACCCTCTCAGCTCTGCTTGGAAGCTATAATTGATCAAGCCGTTTTCCCAACTCAGCCTCTGGAATGACTTGCTAGCCCCTTTGGAAATTCTTAGGGCCTCCAACAACTAAATCGACCCTCTGTTTGGCCAAATTGAACTTTGCCTCTAAAGCTTTTGCGCAGGCCTTGTGCAACCTCATTGAGGACACTTGACCCTCTTGTAGCTAACTCTCTGCAATTGGAAGACTTCCTGCAGACTCGTTGACTTTGCCCCTCACTATCTTTGCGTCCCCTCTCTGGCTCGAATTCTTTCGGATGAATGATGCTCTCTGGTAAATCGAACTGCTAAGGAAACTCGCTCACCAAGTGTGTTCTCCATCAACCCCATCGACCTCCTCTTATAATTTCTAGTTGAGACTTCAACAACCAAGATTAAAACTTAATCGATGGTTGAGATCATCTCCAAGTCGATTCGTATGAGTTTCTAGAGAATTCTCACATTTCTCAATTAATTGCTATTAATTAACCAATTTTCCTAAGTTAGACTTAGGAAAAAATTAAATGATGGTCAATTAATTTAATTGAGTCATCTCTAGGTGGAATTTCCAGAAACAATTTATGGGTTTTGGCAAAGTCATGTGTTTTATCCTCTCCACAAAGTTTGAGACTAGAACACCATCTGATGCTACAAAAACTAACACTCCCTCTTAGCGAGGAAGGTGTTCTCTAGCGCTATACTGCTCCAACACCCTGTCTCTGCATCATCCTTTTGAAAATTCCTAAGCCTTAATCCCACTGCAATACTAATGATGTTTCTTCTATTGCTAAATTAATTAAACAAATTATGTAACACCCTCCTCCCACATCTTACCCAAGTAACTAGCCAATTGGGGTAAACATGCGACGAGAGGCTACTAATATGAGATTCAACCTCCTAGATGACCTTAAGGAAATGGAACCGACAGAAATAAGACAAACACACCTTACATTGCATCAACAACATCCCTAGGAGTTAATCCAACCTTCCAGACCCCTGACCCCTGACCCTTTTGGACCATAGCCTCAGGCATGCCAAGGAAAGGTAGCGACTGGGAGCCTATTGCCGTAGGCATAAAACAACAAGCATGCGGCCAAGACCCCAATTGGTCAGTTATGTGCCTGCAACTCCGGGATTTGTGCCACCTTTTTTAGGCCCAGAGCCTAGGTCACTGCCTAGAACTTCATGAAAAATTAGGGGATGATAAATAACATGAAACCAAAGGTACGAAAGCAATCACATCATTAGGAACTCATCTGGACCCTTCCTAGCCATGATAGGGATTTCGTCAAACATGTCACAAACATTGCATCTACAGGTGTAAACAACAAATTTAAACATAGGGGTCTCATACTTATATGAGAATCGCTAAGAATCATTGCTCCCTTACATTGTTAGCTACAATACAATCTATTTGACCATTAGATCCATTGTGCATTCATTCACTAGTAAAAACATGAATAGAGCCATACATCATCACTGATAAAATGCATGCTTATAACCTGCGTAATAACAACAAAAATAGCGTGGATATAATAATAATAGAATCCACATGGTAAACAATACATTTGCATACCAAAATACCAAAAGAATGAGCTTTTCATTACTGAATGTAAAAACCAACTGGAGATGGGACTTCCACGTTCCACTCGACCATAGATTGGCCGAGCCAAATCTCTCTTCAGCGAATCACCCTCATGCCATATTCCAAGCATGAATGTGGGACTCAAACCGAAAACCAATCATGGCATCCCAAGGCTAAACCATCTCACCCTCATCAATAAAAATCAGGCTTTACTGTGATGCATCCCGGATCACTAGGCCAACTCAATAAACATGTCATAATCGGCTTTACCGTGATTTACACCCGATCACTAGGCCAACACAAGCATGGATATCACCGGATTCTCTCCGCCTAAATCGTGAGGAATTTTCCTGTCTCCTAGTCTCTCAAGCTTTACCGCAACCCACAGTCCGAATCAGGGGTCACTAGGCCCTAAACCGAGACATACTCTCCAGGCTTTACCATATATGCCAAACCCAGGATTCCTAGGTCTGAATGGAGAGCAAACCACCTCTAGGCTTTACTATATATCCCTCCATTCACCGGTCGAGGATTCCTAGGCCTACCGAGGCAAAACACTATCTGACTTTACCGCAACCCACAGTGCGAATCAGGGTCACTAGGCCCTAAACCGAGACATATTCTCCAGGCTTTACTGTATATCCCAAACCCGGGATTCTAGGCCTGAATGGAGAGCAAACCACCTCTAGGCTTTACCGTATATCCCTCCATTCACCAGTCGAGGATTCCTAGGCCTACTGAGGCAACACACTATTCGGCTTTACCGCAACCCATAGTCTGGTTCAAGGGTTACTAGGCCATGTGTTATATCAATTCAGAGATCCACCCCACTCAGCTTTGAATCCATCTAGTAATCTAGCTAAACCAAAACACGAGAACTCCATAACACCGTGGCTATCCGGAAATGGCAAGGCTAGGCTGAAAACACTGTCACCCCTGGCAAAACCCATGCCAAGACAGAAAATAACCACATGCAATACCATGCATGCCAGATCTAGCAAGGAAAATACACATGCAAATCGATACCTGCCAAGAATCCTGTTGTAGCTGCTTGATTCCTGCTCCACCTTGCATGCTTCATCCTTTTTCTTGCTTTCTTTCCTTTCTTGGTCCAATGCCAAAATGCTCCAAAAACTCTTTAAGTCTCCATGAGTGAGAGAGAGAGAGAGAGAGAATAATGAGAGAGCTCCAAAAAATGCACCGACAAAAGGTACCAACTGATCCTCAGAAGCCTTTTTATAGAAGGTGCCTCTATTTTCTTCATTTTCCATTATTTTCCTTCATTTTCGTCCTCACATGCAACCTGTGACCTTTCATCTCCCTTTTCTCCTAATTTCCATTATTTTCATAAATAAATGTGCCAAAAATGCCATTTTACCTAGCCAAAGCCTTTGCCATTGCCTTTCACAATTTTCTTAGCCATAACAAACCAAATGAACACCCACTAGGATGTTTTGCCCAACATTCAGCTTGGAATTTGTGTCCTATCAACCGTGGTTATTATTTATAACTTTTTATTACATGGAATTTTCACCAGGGCTGTTACAAATTATTTGCAGTTTTCTACGACAAAATCAGAAGTTGAAACATATACATTGTAACCTTCACAAAATAAATGCTGAGGAAGAATATAAACGTTGGAAACCTGAGAAATTCGAGCACACACATAAAGATATTTGCACAGTTATTTTTGGACGTTTGTCTCCGGAAAAACCCAATGTGGGAAAACCGGTGCAACAGATGAGGGTTTCTTTATTAATCTTCAGTAGTAATTCATATACAGAAATTCAGACAACAAAACAAAGGAAAAATATTGAGAGAAATTTAGTAACAAATTTCTCACTCTCCACAACGATCTTCTGACCCCGAAACAGGCCCTCTACCCTTATGCTAGTCTCACTGCATCATCCTTTGCGTAGTGACTGCACAGTGCTCTGGTGTACTGCGTCCTTCCTCACGCTGGCCCTTCCTGAATTCGTCCTGCACACTTGGACTACTGTTGGTACCCTCTCTCTCTCACATGCAACTCATGTAGAAATTTTTGAATCTTAATTCTTATGCAAAAATTATTACCGTTAATCCGGTTAATCTCCTCCTACTTAAACAAGTTATCAATTGAATAAATTCAAGTTAACATCGAAGCAAAACACATAACAGATCTCTACCAATTTAGATCTGGAATAAGCACATGCACACATTGACAAAGTGACAGTTATTTCTGGACAAACTGTCCCCATAAAAACCCAATGTGGGAAAACCGGTCTCTCGCTGCTGGAGGGTTCTATTATTAAGAATATTTCCGAATACACAACTCTGGGTTCCAGATATGGAAAACCCGACAAAGAAAACTCTAGATCTACAGCTCCTGGCTGATCTAGGGCCAAAAATACTAATTGATCCACACCCTCAAACGGGATTTACAAAACTCAATCAGATCCAGGCCTAGAAACCCCAGCGCTGCCTCTAAAATGCATTGCGTTAACCTCTGAAGCCCATGAAAGCATTTGCGTCAGCCTTGGATGGCCTCCAAACCCTCAGCGCTGCTTCTGGAAGGGACTGCGTTACCCCAGAATGGGTGACGCAGTCACTGCGCTGCCCCTAAGGGTCTTTGCGCAACCCCTGAAGGGTTTCCTGAAAATGACGCTGTCCCTGCTGCTGCTGCCTTCCTCTGCGCTATCCTTGAGCTGATCTCTTCTCTACCTCTTTGTATTTTAGACCCTGGGATCAGATCATCCCCTTGGTCTAAATTCCCCTCTCTGCTGCTGAAGCACTTTTGAGTATTCTTAGCAACCCCACCCTAGAATCTTAGCTTAGCTTCAATGCTCTGCCTCTGTGTGTCTTTACAAATGACCCCAAGCCTTTCCTTTATACTTTTCTCCTTGACAAATCAACGACCATGATCAAATCTTGAATCAATGGCTAAGATTAAAAGAAAGCTTGATCCGTGTGACTTAAGACAATTTCATCACATGTTTAATTAAATTCACTTTAATTATTTTATTTTCCTAAGTTTTAATTTAGGAAATACATTAAAATAATTAATTAATTTAATATCTCCTAAACCAGATGAAATTTCCCAAATCCATTTCTGGGTCTTGTAGATCAGGTGAACTCTAGTCCCTCCACAAAATTTGGGACCTAGAGCACAATTGATGCTACCCCAAATACACAAAATCTCAACAACTCACCCACTTCCTCTGCTGAACTTCAGCCATTGAGAAAATCGATCTGCCTGGGCAACAGAGTAACTGCACTGGTGTGTTCTCCAAGTACCCATCGAGTTTCAATATAATCTCTCATATACTGCAATGCATCATGATTAAAACTTAATCGATACAAGAGATTACCTAAGACTCGACTCCCATGTTTTTTTTAAGATTCCGCACTCGACTTAATTAATACCTTTTAATTAATCATATTTCCTAAGTTTAGACTTTAGAAATATTAAAAATTGATTAATTATTTTAATTAAGCCATCTTATGTGGAATTTCCCCAAACGATTTCCAAGTGTTGGAGAATACATGTGTCTAAGCCTCTCTGCAAAATCTCAAGGCTGGAGCACATTTGATGCTACAAAAATCAACACTCCCTCTTAGCGAGGAATGTGCTTTAGTATTGTTGCCCTCTTGATAGCAATACTCTGACTCTGCACCATCTCCTGCTGCGCTGCTGATGTCTGGCTACTGCTGCCCACCAACTACTGCGCAAATTTGATTTTGTGCTGTTGCTGACTCTGCTGTACTGCTGCCAACTACTGCATCTCCACTGTGACTCCCTCTCCTCTGCTGCTGCTGCAGTTGAGAATCCATATGTTTTTGCTACTGAAATGGGTTCTCTACCACACCCATCTGTTCCCTGAACTGGATGAACTTAGCTCTTCCTAGAGCTTTTGTGAGTGTGTCTGCTACTTGATCTCTTGTGGGAACATACTGCAGTTGGAATGCCCCACGCTGAACACAGTCTTTGATGAAATGACATCTGATATCAATGTGTTTTGACCTATAATGAAATATTGGATTCTTAGAGAGTTTTATGCAATTCTGATTATCATAGTAAACACTGGTCGCTCCCATCTTATTCATGAACAAACTCACTAGGATCTTTCTGTAACTTTTGAATGAGTGTCCACACTTCTTCGTCCTTATTCCATTCATCCCTTGCTTTGTCTAATCTGATTGGATAATAGAAATGGCACAGAGCAATGCTTCCACCTCTTCATCCTTTCTTGACAATGCATTTGCAACAACATTTAGCTTCCCTTTTTTGTAGATGATTTCAAAGTCATAACCCAACATCTTTGTGACCCATTTTTGTCGCTCTTTTGAAGATAGTCTTTGTTCCAAAAAGTGTTTAAGACTATCATGATCATTTTTTACCTTGAAGTGTCTTCCCATTAGGTAAGGTTGACATTTCTTTAGTTCATGTATTATTGCCAACATTTCCTTCTCATAAATAGCTTTCTATAAATACTTTCCTCTTTGATTGGACGACTTTCAAAAGCAATGGGTCTTCCTTCTTGCATTAAAATAACACCAATTCCATTCCGAGGCATCACATTCCACAGCCATGTTTTGTATATATGAAGTTGGTGCTAGGCACATTGCCTCTTCAAGATGTTCAAAGGCCTTAGTTGCTTCAGGAGTCCATGAAATGCATCTTTCTTCAATAATGTTGTTAGAGGTGCTGCCATTCTCCCATTATTCTTAACAAACTTGCGATAATACTCTGTTAACTCAAGAAATCCTCGCAACTCCTTTATGGTTGTGGGGACTTCCCATTCCTTAATAGCATTAATTTGTTAGGGTCTACCTTAACACCCTCATGAGATACAATATGAGCTAGATATTCCACCTCTTGTACTCCAAAGAAACATTTGGATGTTTTTGCATATAATTGTTTCTCCTCTAATAGTTTGAGTACCCTGTCAACATGTTGAACAAGATCCTTCCAAGACCTGCTATAGATTAGTATATCATCAAAAAATACTAGCACAAATTTTCTAAGGAAGGGTTTGAAAATGGAATTCATCAACCCTTGAAATGCAGAAGGTGCATTGGTAATGCCAAAAGGCATGACCAAAAATTCATGATGACCCTCATGAGTTTGAAACGCTGTTTTCAAATATTTTTAGTCTTCATTCTAATTTGATGATATCTTGAATGAAGATCCAACTTGGTAAAATAAATTGCTCCATGTAATTCATCCAATAATTCATTAATCACAGGAATGGGAAATTTATCTTTAATAGTGAGTTTATTGAGCTCCCTGTAATCTAGACACATGTGCCATGATCCATCCTTTTTGTGCACCAATACTACTGGAGCAGAGAAAGAACTTTGACTAGGTTGAATTATACCAACCTCTAACATTTCTGCAATCATATGTTCAATTTTTCTCTTTTGGACATAAGGATATCTATAAGGCTTGATGTTTGGAGGAACACTTCCTGGAATCAAATGAATAGCACGATCATGATCACGAATAGGTGGGAGTACTTTGGGGGTTCCAAACACCTGGAATGATTGTCTAAGACCTTTTGGAGATATGGAGAAATAGATGATTTTGATGTTGGAACTTCTAGTGAGCATAATTGTGCAATTACGCCTCATTATTATTTCTTCAGAAACTTTGTCATGACATTAGAGCTTATCATCTTGCCCAGCTTCTCTACGATACCCCGTAATTCGACTTCCTTTCCTTCCGAAAAAAATTTCAAGAAAAGTTCTTGAAAATTAAAAGCTACCATCCCCAAAGATTTTAACCATTGTACTCCTAGTACAATATCAACACCTCCCATTGGAATGGAAAGCATTGGATTATTCAATACATATTCCCCCATGGTTAGCTTGATATTATGGCATTTTCCAGAGCAATTTATAGTTCCTCTATTTGCAACCATTACTTAACATTCTGGTGTTGGGTATAGGAAACAATTCAATTCCTTGGCTACCTTGCAATGAGTAAAATTATTGGTACTACTCGAATCAATCAACACTATTACCTTTTTCTTCTTGATATGTCCTTCTATCTTGAGAGTTTGAGGAGTGGTAATTTCTGCCAATGCATTACACGATATGGTCAGACTCATTTTTTCTTCTTCTAGGGTTGGTTCCTGGTGTATATCCTTTTTTTTTGAAGTTTCTTGTTCATTTTCTTCCTCCTCTTCACAATATATGTAATATAATTTCTTCTCAGCACACTTATGGCCTTTAGTGTATTTTCTATCACAACTGTAGCAAAGCCCTTTTGCTCATTTTTCTTCCAATTGTTGTGGTGTCAACCTTGTAGATTGTGGAAGTCTAGGAGTGGCAACACTTCCATCTTTATAGATGTGAGTGGTAGGCTTCCTTGTTGCCGTAATTTTATATTCAATTTTTCTTGCAAACTTGAATGCCTTCTCCAATGAATTAGGTTCCCAAACGCAAACCTCATGTTGGATGTTATCCTTTAAAGTCCCTATGAAGACATCAATCCTGTGTTCCTCTGGAATATCAGTTACCCTTATATTCAATTTTGGGAAGTCTTCAATGTGCTCCACCATTGAACCCTTTTGCTTGAGATTTATCAATTGGCTAAAAAAGGTGTTGCTCTTTGTATCCTCATAATGTGCTATCATTTCCTCCGTAAAAATTGACCAAGTGACAATTTTTTTACGGGAGCAAAGCCATCGATACCATACAAATGTACTTTTGTTCTAAATATAAAGTTGCAATGTGTGCCTTTTGTGTGTTTTGCACATTATTGAGATGAAAATATTGCTCCATCTGTAGTATCCATGTTATGGGATCCTTTCTATCAAACTTCCTCATATCGATCTTTGGAATATGGTGGGTCTTCCATCCAACATTAGAGTTTATGAAATCACGATTAACATCTATTTTGTTCTCATCATGACTTTCCTCTACTATCTTTTCGCCATTAGGAAACATTTCTTGTATCAACTTTGTCAAACCTTCCATGTTTGCTTTTAGATCATTCTTCATGTTTTCCATCCTAAGCTTCCATGTCATTCATCTTAGCTTCCATGCAAGCTTCCATGCCATCCATCTTAGCTTCGACGCCTTTCTTCAAACCATCCATTTAGCTTCCACGCTTGTCTTCAAAACTCCCATTTCATTTTTTGTTGCTCTTTGCGAGAGGAAAATTTGGTGCACTTGCTCGTGTAATTTTGGTATGTCATGGTGCACTTCTTCGTCTTCATGAGTCATAGTAGAGCCTTCTGAAGGCTTAATGGGTGTTGAATTCTTTTTAGGGGGCATTTTAGAACTCAATACTGAAATCTATTTTACAATATGCCCTTGGAATCAATTCAAACTGTTTCTTTAAACAAGACTTATGCAATTCGAAAAAAAAATACACACCTTTTTCTTGCTTTTGAGGAGCTCGATATTGAAATTGAATTATCTCTGTGATTTTGGATTTTCAATATCTGAAATTTGGTCCTGTAGTAGCCCTTTGAATCTTCTTTCGAATGCCATAGGTCTGACTTGATTTGGATTCTTCAAGACAAAGTTATGCCCAATCTCCCTCATTGACCTAATTATGGACTAGTTTAGTAGAGCGAACTTGTACGGCGTGCCACATGTCTCTTTTTCCTCCTTCAGCTCCGAAATTGATACACAGGAAACTACAGTCCGTGTACTTGCGGCCACTTTTTACAGAATTCCAATCCGATGCTCAGAGAGAGAGAGTTATGACGATTTTCCCACGGTCACCTCTTTGAGATGAAATTCGGGAGCCTAAAAAAACTCTAACTTCCACAGATCATATCTTCGACAATATTGCGAACCAAGATCTGAAATTTTTACACGAAGTTCCTCAGGATTTCAAATTCGCACTCTAAAAATTTCAGCTTCTGAACCTTTGTAGAAAAAATTTATAGCGAAAATGCTACGATGACCTATTTGGAGCAGCAAAACCCTAGAATCCAAAGCTCTGATACCAAATGTTGTGAAACCAGCTCCAAAAATAGAAGAAAAGAGATATAAATGCCTTAGAAATAAGCCACTTCGAGGGGGAAACCTCCAATACATTACATGAATGAACAATTCTTGGATGATACAAATGACAAAACCTCCTTCTATATATAGGAGTCCATGGGGTCACAATATAATCCTAGCCGACCTAACAATAATAATGTAAAGTCACAATAATAACAATATTGGAGTTACAGGGGTACAACAATGACAATAAGGGGGCCACACTAACAACAATAAGTGACTACACTAGTAATATAGGGACCTAAGAAATTTTGCCTATATTTTCTTGCCGTGGATTGCAAGTTTTAGGCATCCAGATTGTACTTGGAATTTCACTGCTGCATAATAAGAAAAACCCTTACTGCTGCACCGGTTTTCCCAAGTTAGGTTTTTCTTGGTGACTTTCGCCCAAAAATAATTGTGTCAAAGAAGACATAAATTCTATGGTGGTGCTACACCTTCGAATCTCAACGAACTGAGGCGATGGTAACTCTTCAGCATTTTGGTCACCAATGAAATAACTAATATTACTACCATTCTTCCAGGCTTCCCATTCATTATTATTAACCTTCCCACTAAAGGTTTGGTTCGCAAGCCGCAAAAGTACCAATCCCAATGCCAAGAAGCCCAATGTAGTGCACGTGGCTCACATAATTATCAAAAAGAGTGTATGTGGAAAGGATGAGAATGAATATATACAACAACAATTGTGAATTGTTATGCTTCGTCTCCACCCATCTATATATGTGAATGACATCAACCTCTTCGACTACAGGCATTGATATGGGAAGGAATAGGTGTTAGGAGCAGAGTAGTCTAGTGGAGGCTTGATAAGCTCTTCATTGATATCTCATTTGGAATCAGGAGATATCTAAATTTTGAATTTTCTTTTCCTTTTCAATCTCACACTTGTGTATGTCAGATGATCAAGAAAATGGAGATGAATCGAGTCGAAGATGAATGAAGCATGGAATAGATGGGTTTCAAATTTGCTAGAGAATGATCTGGACCAAAGGCCTATGTAATCCAAACT
The DNA here is from genome assembly GCA_034641835.2 of Pinus albicaulis. Lineage (NCBI taxonomy): Eukaryota > Viridiplantae > Streptophyta > Pinopsida > Pinales > Pinaceae > Pinus > Pinus albicaulis. The sequence continues at coordinate 1,207,147,902 of CM076570.1, read as the reverse complement.
TCGAGGTGACCAATGTTGAATTCTTTCTTATTTTCAGATATTGGTAATTTTTTTTCACAAGGAAAAATTCGTAATTTTATTAATGAAAACAAAATTACATGTTGCACTTGTAGATAATTGTCAAAAGACAGGCTAGTAAGTTACATCATAGAACCTATAATTACATGGGGAGAAAATTAAAATTTTCTCCCTTTCTTTTTTTCCACCTTGCGCCATGGACCTTGTGTTGGTGTGGCGGAAATAAGGGCGAGCTGATTTTTTACTGTGGTTGCTCCATTCTCCTTATCCAAATCTGAAGTATCTGAGTTGTGTTGTCTTTTGTTTCCTCCATTGTCTGGTGCCCCATGATCCATTGTCGGCTAGGCCGTAGTGGCAAGTTCAGAAAGGTCTTGCATCTCTTGTTCTTGTGTCTTCTGTTTGGTTGCTGTCTGGTTGTTTTCATTTGGGATGGGTGCGTCCTCTTCTTCTTTCATCTCCTGCTCTGGTTCTTCTGAAGGAAATTGCCAGCTCTTTGTAGCTTTCCCTGTCTTTTCCTTTTTTCTGTTGTCTCTTTTTTCTTCTGGGCATGTGTTTTGCAAATGCTCAGTGTTCCTGCAGATTCTGCATCTGAATGCAGTGTTTTCATAGTCAAGATGTTGTGTCCATTTTTGCTGTTTGTGATTCAGTTGTATGCATTCAGGAATCCCTTTACTGAGGTCCACTTCCACACATATGCGTGCAAATGTGTAGATCCTCTCCTCCAAACGTTGGGTGTCAGTTTTTATGTATCTCCCAATGATGTTGCCTATGCCTGCAAGAACAACTTCATTCCAGAAATGAAGTGGGAGGTTGTATAGCCGCACCCAGACCGACATTCTAGTGACCTCCATAGTATTTGCGTCAAAATCTGGAAACCATGGTGTGGTGAAAAGCCCTGTGGATCCCTAGAACCATGGTCCATCCCTAAGAATGTTGTCTCTGGCCTCCGAGGAAAGAAACTTGACTATGAAGAAACCCTTTGAACAGAGATGGATTTCACAATCCATAGTCCAGTTAGTGAAAATCCAATGAAAGAGCTCCATTGGTTTGCGCCAGAAGAAATTAAATCTGCAGATTAATGCTTGTGATTCGAAGTTGGATCTATGTTCATTAATCTGTGGAATATCTATTTGCAGTTCTGGCACATGATTTAGTTGTTATACAATATAAGGTTTGGGGCCATTCTCTATTGGTACTTTTGGAGCTGCTGTTTTATTATTCCCCTGTAATAGGTTTCTGTAAGAGGGAATTTTTGGGAAATCATTCGTGGATGTGCTGGGTCCTCTGGGACCTTGAGATCTGTTTTGCACAATGGCTCCACCTCTCAGTGGTAGATTGAGATAAATGGTGGAGCCAGGGCGAATGTAGTAATCTTTGAGTGTACTGGAATCTTGTAATGCTCTCCCACAGTATATTAGGGACTATAAATGACATGGGTATTCGGAGGATATCCAGATGTTTTTCTTCAGATCTATAACTTCATCAATGTCCTGTATCCATACCAATAAACAATTCCCCACAGGGAGTTTAATAAAAATCTGAAAAGAAGTTACGCATACCCGATTCTCCTTTGCTGTACCGCGACCGTTGACGCTTATTTGTTTCTGTTTTGTCTGCGGAGCAAGGGGCCAACGTGAGTCCGGAACCAAATCACGACAATGAACAAGGTTTGATGTCAGATCTGCGCACACCGGCGGAAAATGCAGAGAGTCGGGCACTCTGCCGCCAATAAACCCCGGAGTAAATACAGTGATACATGGGTAGCAGAGTACCCAGTCCCGTCTGGTGTCTGTCAGGGTCAAATGAAAGCCCTCGCCACCGCGCTGCAAAACCTGTGTTCTGGTGCGGAAATATCACAGGGAAGACGGACTCGAAATCGGTGCCGACGACGCAGACCATGGCCGCAATGAGGTGAGGTGTCGTCGTTTCAGGTCAAGGCATTTGATGGGGTGTCAAAAGTTAGCCACATCAGGGTGTGAGAAACCCCAAATCCGATCATGTTTCCCACCACCATATTTGCAGTGTGTGCAGGTCCTTCTCCAGACTGCCGGGCCGCCATGAGGGGCAGTGGATGAACAAGAGCAGAACCCAAATCGCGAAACTCTAGTCCTTCCTTTTGCCGCCATCGTTTCTCCTGATCTAAGCAACTACCTAATCATCAAGATTGTCCAGATCGATTCATGATCTTCAGATATTGGTAATTATTTCCTTATGATCAATAATTACACACTGAAAAATTCTCAACATTAATTTGTTCTTTACGATTGAGTAAAACATTATTAATAATATAATATATATGAGATATTTATTGATGTCTGATTACAATTAAGGGTCCTGATATATATACATAGTTGGGGTGTCTTTTTGTTAAATTTAGACAACCATGGTATGTTCTATGCTTAAATGCAGTTTACTTCAATCTTCTTTAAGGCCAAATTCAGATTTAGCAATCACATAAACTTGAAAGTAAAATGTTGATAGAACATAATAATAGATCAACATAAGACAAGCCAAATAATATATCAGAATTTGTAATTCTTCTTGTCTAGCAAATAGAGAGATAAATGTTTGTTACAACAGTCAACAAGATGCCCTGTCCAACAAAGTCTTGAATTGGCCAAACCAACTTCTCCGACAACCAAATCAGCCTTTCTCCAAGTGTCACACACCCCTCAAAGACATCTCCAAAAATTCAACAACAAATGGTCAACGCAGAAGTAAACGCTGGAGTCAACGGACAACAATCAAATCAATGCTTCTCCTCAATTTTTGTGCCCTCAAATGCGGCCTCAAGAAATCGGAATTTCTGTCCAAGAAAGAGGGTAAAACTCCAAGAATTTACCCACGTTCAATGCTGGTTAACGCTTCAACAAACCCTACAAACAATCCGCAATTTTTAGCAGCATCAGATTCACACGTGTGAGGGAAGGAAACCTCTCCTAGGCTGTACAAACCAATCAGATCACAAGTAGAGTGTGTGATGAGATGATGATGAAATGAGCATCATCTCTCTCCTATTTATATCCATCAATGAGGGTGTGTGACACATCTGTTGGGGCTTGTGAGCCTACATTACAAATCTGGCCGACCTTGACAATTTGCACATGTGTGGAAAAATAAAATCAAAATATAAGTTCTGTTCATCCAAACAAGATGATCTTTAGATCAATCTTGCACCTCTCCGAAAGAGGAATCCAATAAAATAATAATCATCATCATATGAGCAGTGCAACATGGAGTTTGGACCTAGTTGCCCAAAATTAACACATCCTCTCAACTAGGGAGAACTCCATCTGTCCACATGTGCCATCCTGTCGTCAATACCATCGTGTACTATCATCATCATCATCCTGCAATCTTGTGTCATCTTGCTGTAACATGCTTTGCCGACTTTGAGGGCAAACAAATGAGAGTGAGTCGCAAAGACATCACACTCTGTTGACCCGAAGTGAGCTTAGAGGGTAAAACCTCAATTGGACTCAAGAGAGTCACATAGTAACCCGAAGTCAGTTTAGAGGTAAGAACCTCATCAGACTTGATCCCAGATCAAGGTGTTGGCCCATCCCATCCTAGACATAGAGAGTATGGCAATCTCCGATGTGTCCATCGGTCTTGCTATTGGTCTCTATCCACATTTCCCACCTCATTGGCCAAATGAGAGGTACTTCCCAGGAGTCCGAAACTCCATGGGTAGGATGCATGTGGGGCATAGATAAAAGAGAGGGCGAACCAACTCAACATCATGATGGTGGGGCAGAAGCACAACAAGGTTTGGCAAGCCTAGCCCCGTGTGTGCTTATAGCTCCAAGAAGCTATCCCCAAGCCCCCTAGAGCTCCTAGAGCTCCTAGAGCTCATTGTCCAACTCAAGCAGGACACTCACAATAGGGTCTTTCCACAATTCCAAGCTTCTCACAGAAGGTTAATAATTTGACCTTCCCCAGGGGCTTCGTGAGAATATCCGCGACCTGCTCATCAGTCCCAATGTGATCGAGCCTTACAGCGCCTTGTTGTACCATATCCCAGATAAAGTGGTACCTAATATAAATATGCTTGGATCGATCGTGGAACATGGGATTCTCAGAAAGACGAATCTCACTCTGGTTATCGCAAAGGATAACGGTGGTATCTAGCACATGTCCAAACAACTCACTGAAGAGCTTTCTCAACCAAACAGCCCTACAACAGGCCATACTTGCTGCAATGTATTCGGCCTCAACTGTGCTCAAAGCAACCGATTTCTACTTCCTGCTCATCCAAGATATTGAAGCAGATACCAAGGTGAAGCAACATCCTGATGTACTCTTACGATCCACCCCACTGCCAACCCAATCGACATCGGTATATCCATGGAGTCTCAAACTCCCGACAATGTATCTCAGCCAATGGTTGATTGTGCTCTGAAGATATCTCAATAGATTCTTGGCACCAATCCAGTGAATGTGATGAGGCTCAACCATATGTTGACTCAAAGTGTTCACTGTAAAACATACGTCTAGACGGGAGTTCACTGAGAACATCAGGGCCCCTACGAGTTGTCGAAACTCGGTGAAATTTCCTAGCTCGGGCCCAACAATGCTTCTTGTTAAAATTGGACAACTAGGTCCAAACTTCGGGTTGTGCTGCTCATATGACGATCCCAATATTTTTATTGGATTCCTCTTTCGGAGAGGTGTAAGATTGATATAAAGATCATCTCGATCGGATGAGCAGAACATGTACTTTGAATTTATTCCACTTATGTGCCAGGTCGGCCTGGAATAAAATATAGACTTAAATGTCTTAAAGGACGTGTCACACCCCCAAAGATTCCTATATATTGGAGAGACTTAGAGTTCATTTGACACACTTTGGTGTGGAGGAATTCTCTCTCTCTGGATAGCATTGGAGCTGTGATATATATATGGACTATTCTTTGTTTGGGTTGTTCTGGGTGATGTGTGACACGCTTGGCTGAATGACCTATTGAAGACTTTGCTGGTAGAAGCATCCTGCTGATCGCCGTAACGCCACCATCTATCATCTCTGTTTTGGCTTGTCTTCTATCGATCTATTAGTATGTTCTATCTTCTTCAGTATTGTGCCCTAATTTGAAATGGCATAGAACATGTTCAAAATTAACATGGTATCAGAGGCCGGGAGAAGACAACGCCCTGCTTATCTAGGGCAGCGAGATGTGGATTATTCTTAGATCTCTAAATCAATAAGCTTTGCAGTCTCCTCAGTTCTATTCGTGAACTCACTGTGGCCAGTTCTCTTAGTATGCAAGTCAGTCTTCCCGCAGGCAGTGCACACCAGATTAAGCACAGCTTTAGCCGATTCCCAACCCAGACATCCAATCGCGCTGGTGCGCCGACCGGAGACCAAAGATGCGGGGACGATTTATTTCAACAGAAAACCCGTGACGCCTATAAGGAATCGCAACAACATCTGGGGGATTTTATTAAGCGAAAAAGAAAAAAGAAATCCCCAGAGGAGGCGAAAGAAGCCCACATTAGCCGTCTCAGGGATTTGAAAACTCGCGCTTATATATGTACTATATATTCTCGTTCATTTATCCATGATTGCGTGCTCTATGATATGAACACGCATCAACAATCAAACTGAGGTGTGACGCATTTGCCATTCTGCGATCATGTATTCACAAAAAGATCTGTATGATATCACAGGCAGAGTATTTATGGCCGGATTTGTGTGGATATCATAGGCAAAGTATTTACAGCCGAATCTGTGTGAACATCACAAGCAGAGGATTGGTATTTATCATATTTCGCTATTTGGGGTTTTCGACACGTTTAATTGTAATTCAGGGCTAAATTGATTAAATATGACGACGAATTTTGGTTGGAATCCGCATACAGAAGTTGGGTGTCTGCTCAGAATGCGACAGACTCAGATCCAAGTTACGGTGAGAATTTGGACAATTCAGTCGATATTTTGAGACTTCAGAAGGAATCCGGCCCCCTTCTAAGAGTGTGCTACAAAAGACCCTCGTATGGTTGTGGTGTCGCTCGCGGTGTAGCTGGATCAGGCTTCGTGTATGCGTCCCGTGCCGTAACTCGCCAGAATGACCCTGATCCAATCAGATTACACGCCCAATACCCAATAGCGAACATAAGAGAAGCCCCATTGAAATTCGAAATTGCCTGTGGTATGAGGAGTCTCAGAGTGATGATGGACGCTGGTGGATGAGGTGTCGCAATCATTTGTTGGACATGTGTATTGACACCGTGTGTTGCGGATATGTGGACGACAAATCTCAGGCTCGGATAAGCACCTCCATGGAGGCTCAGATTACTAGCAGAAGGCTCGGATTGCAGACCAAAGGACCCTTGACACTTCATAACTTCAACATGGACAACTCTGTAGATCAACTCTGGTCGATTGAGTGGCAGATCCTTTGCTGGAGCGGGTCCAAAACAAAAAAAAAATCGGTAGAGAAATTAAGACAGGATCTTGGTATGAGGATCATCATTTCCTATGGCAGTGAGTCCATTTGAGTTTAATTCTGTGACGAGTTAAATCTTTGAGACATCGAGTTAAATTTTCAAGGCAACAAGTCTTCTGTGTAGGTATGCTTAAGATAACCAACCATTTTGTGAAATTTTCCTGTAAATTTTGTTATGGAAACAAGTTTTTGGGTACGATTTCTTGAACAAGAAATCATTTTGTGCATTATTCCTGCATCATCGAATCCTTCTGGGCATGAATATTGAGATAGTGAGGTCTCTATACAGTTGCATTTTTTTTTTTGAAGAAATATTTTATCCATTAGAGCTACGAGTTGGAGTGGCATTTGCAACAGGCTTGAAATTTTTGGCCTTGTGAAGAAGATTTAGGCCTGCAACTACGACACAACCTCGGCCCTGTGCAGACCTATAATCTTGGATTTGTGCTTCTCGAGTTTGTGATTAAAATTTTGACCTGAGGCTCATTTAATTGGACTTGTGCCTTAATAATCTATGCAGATTTAAGGATCAATAATGACATCACTGTTCAGTGAATAATAGCTTGAAACACATCATATAAACAATGATTTGTTGTAGAAGCTCCGTGGACAGAGCTGTTTTTAAATGCGTGGATAAAAGGGTGAATTCGAGACCTATGATTAGTGACGTTGGAGCAGCATAATCATTATGTGAAGGTTGACTTGTTGGGTTGATATTTGAGCCTTAAGTACAGTACTTTGGAAATCTACTGTAAGAAGGCAGATGTATTGAAGTGAAAGTATGCAAGGATTTTTGTGAGCAACAACTCTAATCTCTGATTGAAGTCTTGGTCGCAACCCTGTATTTTTCAAAGCAGAAACCAAGTGCCATCTTGTGAAGGAGAAGCCGTAGTCTTGAAGTGTTTAGGGCTGTAACAAAACCTGTGGGTGCCCTAACTTGAACAGTGACATAGATAGACACGCATATTTACGAAATTCATAATAGCAGTAAGCTTGTGTCTTACATTGGAGCGTAATGAAAGTGTGAACTGAGAAGTTTTTGCAGCCTTCAGTCACGTTGTTGGAATCTTGAACCATGGTCAGCAAAGCCTATGAATTTTTGAACAAATATTGTATATGATACATGCCAAGATGCATGACAGCTATATGACAGTATATGGCTATGAGTCTTGGATGGCTTTGACTGTGAGAGAATAAGATTCAAGCCCTCTTCGAGTTGGTGCTTGGGATGCCCGCTTTCAAAATAATCATAAAGGCATTTGTCAGGGTTGCAATAAAGGAAAGCATAGGGGACTTTTCTTCATTCCTCAAATGTGACAAAGACATCTGATATACTCTGACTTATCTGGTATGCTGCCTATGAAATCCTTGAGAGGATGTTCTTATAGATGCCTTCTCTCACAAAAGGAGCTGGCATTAAGAGGGAGAATATATCTGTATATGCTCCTGAGCGGATACCATTGCTGAACGAAAGAAGATCCTCATGGCTCAGAGTCATATGGCTTCAGAGGGGGAAATTTCGAGGGAAATCAAGAAGCCATATAAATACCGGGCAGCCATGAGTACAATATGAGCCTAGATCATTTGAAGAAGCTATAAAGTATCTAAATCTGCAAGGATACGAGGGTGATATATGGGATATGTTTCCTAGACCACAGATCAAAGCTGTTGTCACCTCGCTTCAAAATCAAGCATGGATCTGATGGAAGTGCTGAAAAGTTCAGGCAAGATTCGTTGCCCATGAGGAAGGCATAGACTATGATGTCACACCTGCACTTGTGAACCGATTCGATCAATAATAGCCCTTGCTGCTACGCAAGGATGGAGTCTTCATCAGATGGATGGAAAGATCATTTTTTTTGACATAGTGCCGTAAAGGAAGGTGTATGTTGAGCAACCTCTGGGGTTCGAAGTCCAAGTTAGGGACACCCATGTCTGCAGGTTGAAGAAAGCCCTCTATGGGCTGAAACAAGCACCCTGAGCTTGGTATGAGAGGATAGATAGCTACCTGATGAAGCTGGGCTTCACTCCTAGTATTGCTGATCTGAACCTTCACTGCAAGGTTAATAGAGAGAAGCCTCTCACTCTGGTGATGTATGAGGGCGACCTCTTCCTGACAGGTGTTGACCCTCTCATTCATCAATGCAAGAGGGAGCTCGCTGCTGAGTTCGAGATAAAGGACCTAGGACTGATGCACTATTTCCTAGGCCTGGAGGTCTGGCAAAGACTTGGCGAGATTTTCCTTTCTCAAGGAAAATATATTGTGAAGCTTCTGGAAAGAGTTGGAATGGTGGATTGCAAGTCCGTGTCAACACCAATGGAACTCAACTTCAAGAAGTTGAGTGGCAGCGCTACTGGGCCCGTATTGTCAAATCCTACTGAGTATCGTCAACTCGTAGGGGCCTTGATGTTCTTAGTGAACACTCGTCCAGATATATGTTTTGCAGTGAACACTTTGAGTCAACAGATGGTCGAGCCTCATCACTTCCACTGGGTTGGTGCCAAGAATCTTCTTGAGATATCTCTGAGGCACGATAGACCATGGGTTGAGATACACTGCCGGGAGTATGACACTCTATGGATATACTGATGCTGATTGGGCTGGCAGTGTGGTGGATCGCAAGAGCACATTTGGATGCTACTTCACATGTAGATCTGCTTCGGGCAGGAAACTAAAGTCGGTAGCCTTGAGCACCGCTGAGGCCGAATACATTGTAACATGTATGGCTTGTTGTGAAGTCACTTGGCTGCGAAAGCTCTTTACTGAGTTGTTCGAGCATGTGCTAGATGCCACCGTTATCCTTTGTGATAACTAGAGGAGGATTCGTTTGTCATAGAATCCCGTGTTCCACGAACGATCCAAGCATGTTGATACCACTATCCGAGATATGGTACAGTGAGGCACTGTAAGGCTCGATCATATAGAAACTGATGAGCAGGTCGCGGATATTGTCACAATGCCCTTGGAGAAGGTCATGTTCCTAACCTTCCGTGAGAATCTTGGTATCGTAGAACGACCTATTCTGAGGGTCCTGTTGGACGATGAGCTCTGGGAGCTCTGGGGGGCTTTGGGGACAGCTTCTCGGAGCTATGAGCAACCACAAAGCTAGGCTTGCCGAACCTTGTTGGTTTGCTTGGACCCCACTGTTGTGATTATTGAGTTGGTTCACCTCTCATTATCTATGCCCCGTATGCATCCTACCCATTGAGTTCAGGGCTCATGGGAAGTACCTCTCATTTGGCCAATGAGATGGGAAAGGCTAGAGACTAGTAGAAAAGACTGATGGACGCATCAGAAATTGTCGTACTCTCTATCTAGGATGGCACGGTCCAAACCACTTGATCTGGGATCAAGTCTAGTGAGGTTTCGGACCTCCTGCTGACTTCGGGTCAGATGAACCAACTTCGGGTTGGTTGGAGACTCTTTGTGAGTCCTATAGAGGTTTCGGACCTCTGGTCTGAATCTGTCAGTCGGGTATGATGTCTTTGTGACTGACCCACTTCTTTTCTAAAATAAAGAGGCCATCAAAGCAAGTTACGGCGGGATGATGCACGATGTTTGGATTGCACTAGTGAACGAAGTTCTCCCTAGTTGAGAGGGAGTGTTAAAATTGGACAAATAGTTCCAAACTCTGGGTTGTGTTGCTCAGATGACGATCCCAATATTTTTATTGGATTCCTCTTTTGGAGAGGTGTAAGATTGATCTAAAGATCATCTCGATCGGATGAGCAGAACATGTACTTTGAATTTATTCCACTTATGTGCTAGGTCGGCCTAGAATAAAATATAGACTTAAATGTCTTAAAGGACGTGTCACACCCCCAAAGATTCCTATATATTGGAGAGACTTAGAGTTCATTTGACACACTTTGGTGTGGAGGAATTCTCTCTCTCTGGATAGCATTGGAGTTGTGATATATATATGGACTATTCTTTGTTTGGGTTGTTCTGGGTGATGTATGACACGCTTGGCTGAATGACCTATTGAAGACTTTGCTGGTAGAAGCATCCTGCTGATCGCCGTAACGCCACCATCTATCATCTCTGTTTTGGCTTGTCTTCTATCGATCTATTAGTATGTTCTATCTTTTTCAGTATTGTGCCCTAATCTGAAATGGCATAGAACATGTTCAAAATTAACACTTCTACACAACTTCTTAAAGTTGAGTTCCATCAGTGTCGACACAGACTTGCAATCCACCATTCCAAATCTCTCCAACAACTTCACAATATATTTTCCTTGAGACAGGAAAATCTCACTTGGCTTTTGCTAGACCTCTAAGCCTAGGAAATAGTGCATCCGTAATAGGTCCTTCATTTTGAACTTGGAAGCTAGCTCCCTCTTACATTGATGAATGAGAGGGTCAACACATCTCAGGAAGAGATTGTCCACATAGAGAACTAGAATGAGAGGCCTTTCTTTATCAACCTTAAAATAAAGGTTTGGATCAGCATCACCTCGAGTGAAGCCCAGCTTCATTAAGTAGCTATCGATTCTCTCATATCAAGCCCTGGCGGCTTGCTTCAACCCATAGAGGGTTTTCTTCAACCTGCATACATATGAGTCTCTATCTTGGACTTCGAACCCCAAAGGTTTCTCCACATAAACCTCTTCCTTGATTGAACCATGTAGAAAGGCAGTCTTCACATCCATCTGATGGCGACTCCATCCTTGCGTTGCAACAAGGGCAATGATAGATCGGATGGTGGTATAGCGGGCAACAGGTGCAAATATATCATCATAATCTATGCCTTCTTTTTGAGAGAAGCCTCAGGCAACACATCTTGCCTTGTACTTTTCAGCACTTCCATCGACTCCATGCTTGATCTTGAAGAGCCATTTCAAGGTGACCACATATTTGTCCTCTGGTCTTGGGACCACTTCCCGGACATCATTCTTCATAATGGACTCATATTCTTCGTGCATAACATCCTTCCAAACTTGATGCTTTACGACTTCTTCAAATGATCCGGGCTCAAATTGTACGATTGTACTCATGGCTGCTTGGTACCCTTCGTACCTATTCGGCTTCTTACTTTCACGGAATGTCCCCCTAGGAGCAATATGTCTCTCGACATCTTCGAGTGTCCCTAAGCCATGAGGGTCTGCTTTTATTGGAAGGAGGTGGATCAATAGGATGCATTGGTCCTTCAACATAGGTTCATCCTTCGGTTCTTCCTGCCTTCCAGCTTCTTCTTCTTTGTCTTCCTTTCAATTAGGAAGATTTCTTACTTTCTTGAGGGCAACATCGTCATCGAAGGTGACATTGTGGCATATCTCCACTTCTCTTTGACCAAGCACATAGATTCTATATGCCTTCGAGGTTTCACTATAGCCCGCAAACATTCCCTTCTTCCCAGAAGTATCCAGCTTGCTTCTCTTTTATTTCGGCACGTGAAAATAAACAGCACTTCCAAAAACTCTAAGGTGGGAGACATCATGCTTCTTACCAGAGAAGACTTCTTCGGGAGTTTTGGAGTCCAATGTGGAATGCGGGCATCTATTTTGAACATACACAACAGTGTTCACAACTTCTCCCCATAGAAACTTTAGAAGACCTTGGTCATATAGCATGGCATGGGCAACTTCCACAATGGTTTTGTTCTTTCTTTCAACAACCCCATTTTTCTTAGGAGTATACACAGTTGTGGTCTCCCTCTTAATGCTAGCTTCCCTGCAAAAGTCGTTGAATTCATTTGACTCATACTCGGTCCCATTATCGGTCCTCAAAATTTTGATTTTCTTCCCGGTTTGATTTTCAACCAAGGCCTTGAAGGTACAAAACCATTTGAATGCTTCGTCCTTCTTCAAGAAATATATGCAAGTCCTGCGGGAGAAGTCATCTATAAACATCATGTAATACGAACATCCTCCCAAGGATATTATGGGCAGCATACCAGATAGATCAGAATGTATCAATTTGCAAGATATCCGATGCCTTTGTGACACTAGAGGGGAAAGGTCCCCTTGTATGCTTCCCTTTGGCACAACCCTGACATATACCTTCATGATCATCTTTGAATTCGGGATCCCTGTCACCACCTTCCTTGCTTCAGGAAATGCTTTGTAATGAAGGTGTGCAAACCTCCGGTGCCATAGCTCGGTTTGAAGAGTGGTATCACTTGACACGGCCCCCAATGGACTTCCTCCAACCTGATAGAGTGTATCAACTCTAAAACCAATAGTAAGAGCTTCTTTGAAGTTCTTTTTCCAAATGTGTACCTTTCCATCAATGAATGCCACCTTGAATCCTTTGTCTTCCATTGTCGAAATGGACACATGGTTCTTTATCAAATAAGGTACGTACAACACATCTTGTAAGTGGAGGACTTGACCTTGAGATAGATGAAGGGTCACAGTCCCTGTCCCTTTCACGGGATAGGTGGCATTGTCTCCAAGGATAATTTCTAAATTAGCATCCTTCTCAATTAGATCAAAGAGGGCGTCTTTATATCCAGTGAGGTGCCTTGAAGCACCACTATCAATCAACCAGACATCCAGGGTGTCAGGAGGAGATGCAGCAGAGAGAGAAGATACAAGAATATATTCAATTTTCTTATTTTCAACAACATTTGACTCATCATACCTAGAATTCCTTGACCTCTTGAAAGGTAGGTCATTTTCACTTCGATCAGAGGGAGCCTTCCTCTTTCCTTTGAACTTGTTGTTCCTTTGATTGCCATTCCCCCTGAAGTTGTTGTCATCATCCCTAGGAGAGTTCCTTCTATTGGGGCACTCTCTTGCATAATGACCAAGCTTGTTACAAGTGTAACATCTTCCCTTTCTTCCTTTGGGCCCCGCTCTTCCATGGTTTTGATTTCTTGGACCACCATGGTTCTTCTTCTTTGCATGAGTGGTAAAGGCAGCAGGGTCACCTCCATTCCCATTTGAGGGATGGTCTCTTTCCATCATTCTTGTCTCCTCTTGAGTGCAACTTGTCAACAATTCATCAAAATCAGTAATCACATTATGATTTAGAATAGTAGTGTTGAATACATACCATTCCCGGGGGAGTCCTCCAAGAGCAATGAGGACAAGCTCTCGATCAACTACCTCTTCTCCCATGGTAAGGAGATCATTCCTGATTTCTGTGAGCCTCATAAAATATGATTGGATGGATTCATCTTTGCCTTTATTGATATTCTTCAACTTGTTCTTGAAGAAAATAACTTGATTAGCATTGCTTGCCCTGAACATGCTAACCAACTTATCATACATCTCTTTAGATGTGCCCAGCTCAGAGATATAAGCAACCAAGTGCTTATGTATAGAATCCCTGATAATCATATTCTCTTTGACTTCCCCTCTTCTATATGTTGTCTTTGTGGCAGCCGGTGCATTTGATGGAGGCTCATGAATCTTCCCCTGCACATAATCCATGACATCTTGATCTTCTAGTACCAAATCCAAAAACATCTTCCAGGCATGATAATCAAACTTATCAGCCAACTTATCATCAGTGTTGAAACCCTTGTAGGTTGAGGAGGCCATTGGTCCTTGATAAGACTTCTTCTTCGATGATTGCTTTTTACACTATTTTGGGCTTTGTCTTCACCTCAACTCTAATACCATGTTAAATTTAGACAACCATGGTATGTTCTATGCTTAAATGCAGTTTACTTCAACCTTCTTTAAGGCCCAATTCAGATTTAGCAATCACATAAACTTGAAAGTAGAACGCTGATCAACAGAAGACAAGCCAAATAATATATCAAAATTTGTAATTCTTCTTGTCCAACAAATAGATAGATAAATGTTTGTTACAACAGTCAACAGGATGCCCTAGCCAGCAAAGTCTTGAGTTGGCCAAACCAATTTCTCCAACAACCAAATCAACTTTTCTCCAAGTGTCACACACACCCCTCAAAGACAGCTCCAAAAAGTCAACGCAAGTCAACAACAAATGGTAAATGCAGAAGTCAACCATGCAGTCAAAGATGTAGTCAACAAAGAATAGTCAAAGTCAATGCTTCTTGATTTTTGTGCCCTCAAAGCCGGCCTCAAGAAACTGGAATTTCTGTCCAAGAAAGAGGGTCAAACTCCAAGAAATTACCCACGGTCAAAGTTGGTCAATGCTTCATCAAACCCTAGAAACAATCTGCAATTTTTAGCAGCTTCAGATTCACACGTGTGAGGGAAGGAAGCCTCTCCTAGGTTGTACGAACCAATCAGATCACAAGTAGAGTGTGTGATGAGATGATGATGAAATGAGCATCATCTCTCTGCCATTTATATCCATCATTGAGGGTGTGTGACACATCTGTTGGGGCTTGTGAGCCTACATTATGAATCTGGCCGACCTTGACAATTTGCACGTGTGGAAAAATAAAATCAAAATATAAGTTATGCTCATCCAAACAGGATGATCTTCAGATCAATCTTGCACCTTTCCGAAAGAAGAATCCAACAAAAATATAATCATCATCATATGAGCAGTGCAACATGGAGTTTGGACCTAGTTTCCCAAAATTAACACTTTTCCATAAGACATGTCTTTTAATTATTATTATTATTATTAAACAATTATTGATTATATATATATAATATAATATATAAATATATATATTTTTGTACATAATATAATATATATTATACATTGTTGTCCGGAAGGAAATACCTTCACATTTCTTCCAATGTTTATTCTTCTGCAATTTTTATTTGTGAAGGTTGTAGTGTATTTATTTCTGTTTTTGCCGTAGAAAACTGTAGATAAATTGTTAAATTTAATTAACAATTAGGAAAAATAATATCAGTTGTTGCAATAGGATTCCGGTTTATGGAATTTTCACACATCCATGCAAAGAAAAAGTGACTAGAAGCCGAGATATTTTGGATCTGATTTAGGGCTTTTACTTGTCACACATGCGAAGAAGAGAGGCATCCTCTGTTGCAGAAGAAGGCGAGAAGATTACTGTAAGGGCCGAGGCTAGTAAGATCACTTGAGAAGCTGAATTAGAGGAGAAGTGATTGCGTTCGTCAAGCCGAAGTATAGAAGGAAGTCTCCCCTCCAAGTGAAGTGGTGGCAAGGTGCAAACGCTGTTCATCATACATCACCCGTGTTGCAACTAGGGTTTCTGAAGAGGCTGAGGGTTGTAGGTTTGGTCCAAGAAGCCGAGAAGGAATGAGAAGCAAGTAGTTTGACCATTGAAGAAAAGGTTAAACAAAGAGGTCTTGTGACTTGGTCTTGGGGAGGTCCTTAAGTCAAGGGTCTTGGTCTTGGTATTCGTCAATTGAAGTTCCTATAAGAAGAAGAATTCGTTTGGGTTTTCCTCTCAAGTGGGAGAGGTTTTGGCCCTGGCTGATCACCTACATTTTGTCTCTTGTCTCTTTATTGTTTATGCGTTGGTAGGTGTTTGATGAAGAAGAACATTATAATAATCTAAGTAAAGTATATCCTAATCTAAAGAAGTAAACAACATTCACAAGCAGTTATCATTACAAGAGAAATCACCTAATTGCTATGCCCTAGATTTCTCAACATTTAGCACATTGCAAACACCAACATTGTATGCATTCTAACCTCCAAGGTATCGTTGATGACCTAGGTATTGCTTTGAAAAATTGAGATAATAACTATAATGATACTCTCTTCTTGGTCTTGGAATAATTGTGGTGTGATGGTAACACGTTTCTCTGTTTGCATTGTTATGGTGGATTGATTCCGATTTTGAAGGATAACCTAACTTGCATGCTTTATACTGACTATGTCCTTACACTGTGAGAATAACACACAATCTCGTCACTGTTTGAAGGCAATTGTTATAGGTAACAAATGATTATATTTGGATTGTTACAAGTGGGAGAGGTTTTGGCTTTGGCTGATCGCCTACATTTTATGTCTCTTGTCTCTTTATTGTGTATGCATTGGTAGCTGTTTGATGAAGAGGAACACTATAATAATCTAAGTAAAGAAGATCCTAATCTAAAGAAGTAAAAAGCATTCACAAGCAGTTATAATTACAAGAGAAGTCACTTAATTGCTATGCCCTATATTTCTCAACATTTGGCACATTGCAAACACCAACATTGTATGCATTCTAACGTTCAGGGTATCGTTAATGACCTAGGTATTGCTTTGACAAATTGAGATAATAACTATAATGATATTCTCTTCTTGCTCTTGGAATAATTGTGGTGTGATGGTAACACATTTCTCTGTTTGCATTGTTATGGTGGATTGATTTCGATTTCGAAGGATAACCTAACTTGCATGCTTTATATTGACTATGTCATTACACTGGGATAATAACACACAATCTCGTCACTGTTTGAAGGCAATTGTTGTGGGTAACAAATGACTCTCTTTGGATTGTTATGGTAGACTGATTCCAATTCAGAAGGATAACCAAATGTGCATGCATTGAACTAACTATGTCATTACATAGTGAGAATAATGCACAATCTCATCATTGTTTGAAAGAAATTTTTTTAGTTATATTCCTAAGTTTATTGTTGTCCATTGGCATCACTGTGGATGGGTTCTTATTGCTATTTCTATGTTTGCAAAATACAATTTAAAGGACCGCTCTAAAAAATAATGTTTAAGATTGACATTTTGTTTTTCATGATGTCTTTAGCTCTGAGTAACTCATGGTAACCATATTGATTGAGTTTAAATGTGCAGTTTGAGCCACATTTCAAAATTTTAAATAATACATTTGGTGGCATTATTATGTTGTCTTGATGATTAATAGCACAAGTTAAAATCTTTGAGCTTCATCGCTATTTGTTGGTCTACATTTAGAGTTTTGTTGCTAGCGTTGATATAATTATTGGGCTATCTTTTGTAGTTCATTTGGTTCTCTAAACATGGTTATCGACTGATATGTTGCATTTTTGAAATTTGCTATTTTTAGGAAAATATTATTTTTCTACAAAATGGAAGCAATTTTACATGCAATAAAAAAATGGTGACAATATCTCATTGGTAGGGACTTTAAAGTCAAGACAAACCATGATAGCATAAAGTATATTTTGGAGCAAAGATTGTCATAAGAAGAGAAACAAAAATGGGGAGCAAAAATGCAAGGGTTCGATTTTGAAATAATCTACAAAAAGTGGAAGGACAATGTAGTAGTAGATACTCTTTCTAGAATAGAACAATTGTCAAGTTTATATTCTATTACATCTTCTATTCTTTGGTGGTTGGAAGAAGCTTGCCATTAATGGCAAGATGACAAAAGTGTTAGACAAAAAACACAATGTTTAAAGGACAGGACGAGCTCTAAGGGAGATTACTTTGGTACGAGTGTTGAATATTTTTATGCCCTTAATCAAAGTTGAAGCAAGATATATTGTGGGAGTCCCATGACTCTTCGATGGCAGGACATTCAGGGTTCCTTAAAACATTCAAAGGATCAACAAAGATTTTTCTTGGGAAGGAATGAAGACAAATATTGAAAATTTTGTCAGAGAATGTTAGGCTTGCCAAAGAAATAAAGCGGAGATAGTAAAAGCTTTAGGGTTACTTTAGCCATTACACATAGATGAGAAGAGATACCAGTGGACTTCATTATAGGGTTACCAAAATGTGATGCTAGGGATGCCATTTTTGTGATTCTTTATAGACACAAAATATGCACAATTTTGCAGAATCCAAAGTACATATACAACAAGCAAAGTGGTTGAAATATTCATGAAGAAAATTCATAGATTTCATGGTTTTCCTAAAGTAATAGTAAGTGATAGAGATCCAACATCGATAGGAAATTTTTGAAGAGAATTATGGAAGATGAGTGGAACAATACTAGCTATGAGTTCAACATATCATCCACAAACAAATGGTCAAACTAAAAAAGTTTAATAAATGTTTAGAGGGTTATCTAAGATGTTATTCTTCACACAAGAAATCTCAATGGATGAAGTGGATTTCTTTGGCAGAACAGTGGTATAATACCACCTATCACACATCTACTAAAATGTTGCCATTTGAGGTCCTTTATGGAGATCCAACTCCTAGTATCTCATACTTTTTGCAAGATAAGTCCAAAGTGTAGGCAATAGAGTCACATATGGAGAAGACTAAAGAAACTTTGACAATTCTTAAGGGCAACCTTCAAATGGTGCAAAACACCATGAAGCAACAAGCATATCAACATCGAAGTGAAAGACAATTTGTGGAGGGTGATTGGGTACTTTTGAGACTACAACCTTATAAGCAATCCATACTTAAGAAAAAGAAGAATAAGAAACTAGCTTCAAACTTTCATGGACCCTACAAGATTTTTTGCAGGTTTGAACAAGTGGTGTATGAGTTAGATTTGCCTTCTTCTCACATTGATTTATCTTGCCTAAAAAGGTTTTGGGACAAACTATGCCAGTGCATACAGAACATCCATAATTAGATGAATAAGGAAAGTTGATTCTTAAACTAGATTAAGTTATAGATTAATGTTCTCTATCTCTTTAGAATATAACTATTATGGAGTACCTAGTTAAATGGAAGAATATGCCTCTAGAAGAAGTTACATGGGAAAATGAATAGTTCATGAAGAAACACCCTCAGTTACAAGCTTTAACGGAAAATATTTTTTAAAAGAGGGGTCTATGTCAATTCCCTAGGGCCCCTATGTTAAAGCCCTATTAAGCACACATTATTATTTTATTAGTTATGGTTAGGTTGGCCTAGTGGTAAGTTACAACATGCCACTTTATCTCCTAGTTATAATCATATATTATCCTCTACATTGGATTCATTGTAAAAGGAGGTTTCCCCTTTGAAATAAATGGATTCTTATTCATCGCCATTTTATCATTTTCAAGTTGTTTGGTTGCTGAAATCTTTGGTCAAAATATGTATTTAGCTCTGAAATATTGGTAGAAGGTTATTGCTAAATGATAGTTCGAATATGCTATTACACTCAATAGCCAATGGTGTCGCATGAGCACTTCTCTTCATTATTGGGTTGAATAATTCTAGCATATGTTTATGACCACCACATAAAGTTTTTAAAGCTAGTCGACACTTGGGATAGTTTGTTGTCTATTTAGTTTTGAATGATGATCATAATTCAATCTATGATATTTGGAGTTGAGTTTAATGCTATGAATATTGAAATTGTTCTTGAATACATGAAGTGACTCTTTTTCTTTCACCAAAAATTTCTAAGAGCATATGTGATTTGGTGGATGAATGAATAACTTACATTTCCTTGCAAGTATCATCTTTGGGCAAGATACCCTTTCAATTTCCAAGCATTGCATTGGATGTGATTGATCTTAATTGAACATTTTTGAGCAAGAGTTTCTTTCAAGTATCCAGGGAACTTGAGAATGTCCCTTGAATTTCTTCTAGGAGTTCTAGTGCTCTAAGGCCAAGAGAAATAATACAATGCAGAGTACACAAGAGAGCGAGATTGTCTTGGTCTTGTTGTTGCCCAAAGTGTACACCTAGGGCGCAACGCTCAAAGTAGGGGTTGTCACCTATTCCCTACTCACTTCGTTTAAGCTCTCTCCCAGACAAGCTAAGGGGGGTAGTCCTTAAAGGATGGAAAACTAAAAGAAAACTTGTTGGAACAACAAGTTCTAGGAGACTAAGGGCAAGGCAATCACTCCTCTAGGCAACTTAATTTAAAGTTAATTGGCAAGCGAATTATTATTGAGCAATGTAAGCTATCCGAGATAGATTTAATTAGATCAATCTGACACTTAGAATGATAAAGAGTGGGAGACCAATGCCTTAATATCAATGCTCAAATCACAAGATGAGAAATGATGCAAAACAAAGTTAGTACGAGAGTTCAAAAGATTACTACAATTGGATATATGAGCAATAAGAAATATACTTGCAATATAAATAAGACTTGTGCTTCAAGTAAAGGTGATAGACACGAAATAATACACTTGAAAATGATAAGTACAACAATGCAAGATTTCAAGTAAACAAATTGAGCTCACAATTCCAATTATAGATAATCAATTGAGATGCAAAATAAAGATGCAAGATCTACCTATGTGAAATGCAAGATCTTGGTTGATTTTAATTATATGCCTATCCTAAGGTGAAAGCCTTTTCCTCAATTATCGAAGTAAGTCTTAGACAAGGTTGCAGAAAGAACTGTTGGGGAAGGAGGTTAAGGTCTCATTAACGATACCCACCTAGGATTTCTAACGACACAAGTGCCTCCATTCACCGTTGAATAAGGGTCAAGCTTCTCAAATTGGATGTGAAGAAGGTGATCCTAACTTTCTATCAACCAAGCTTATGCTTGGAGGTAAATTTTAGGATGCAATCTAGATCTATGATGCAAATGCAAGTAATGTTTCAATGAGATTCAATGGCAATGATGCTTCAATACTAGAAAGAACCAATTCACTTATATTCAAGATTCACTTAAGAGCACAAGTGATTAGCTTTGCGATGATGACCAATGAAGCAAATTAAATGTAAATGAAATACAGATGCAATTAGATTAGAAAATTAGAGCAATGTCCCAAATGCCTTTAATAATAAACACTTCTTAAGATGACTTTACTTATACTGGACAATGAAAACAAGTAAAGTTTTATAATGAAAGCATATGTGAATGATGGCAAATGAGATTGCTAATAAGATTAGAAAGAGACTACTTGAAATCTTCAACTTGCAAATGAAACCAAAGACATAGCAAATTCCAAATGCAATAGTTCAAGTAGCTAATGAATGCAATTATGAGATCAGATCTAAACCGACAATGCAAGAGAAACAAGTTAGTAATCTAAATCTAAGAGAAGAGAGAAAGAGAAAGAGGATGCCTCCCTCTAAATGGAGAGGCAGGATACCATGGGATATAGATCCCAAGTTCCCTCAAGAACATGATCTCTATTATTATTATGTTACAATGGAGAAGCCTTTTGACAAAGGGAAATGCCTCTCCAAACTGAAAGATGCTTACAATGATGAATCAACTTACAACAACCTCCTCAAGCTACAAAAGTAAATTAGACCAGTCACCAAAGATGATTGCAAATCCCTCAAATAACTGATCAAAACCCTCAAGGGATTTTGACCTTCAACAAGTGAAACCACCAATCATCAAATAAGCTCACGACCTTGAGGAGGAAGGTATCTAACCCTCTCGGCGAACCTAGAAAATGATCACAAATTTTATTCAAGTTTTATGTGAAATTATTATGGTGATTTTGTAGTGATTCAAGGCTCAAAAGGCTTCAAAAAAATTCCAGCTCCTTCAGTATTGTCATACCCTTGCTTTAGTCAAGTAAAAGAGGCCTCAACCTAGAGAAAATAGGCCAAAAATGTATGTGTCTCCCTTAAATTTTTTTAAGTTGTATCAAGCCCTTGAAATATAAACTTTATCCCAAGAATCTATGATGAAACCCTCAATTTTTTTTGATGAGACACCTGCAAAACAAAGAGGGTTAGCAAATAAAATTAAATGGCAAGGAGAAAAAAGGAGAAAAAAGGGCCTAAGAGGCCTGTGGCCTACAAGAAAAAGTCTCCAAACAATGGTATGAGCCACAAAATAAATTATCGAACCCTTATGATGCCAAGAATGACCAAGATCTCAAGATTGCATCATGATACATTGACGAGCTTAGAGATTCCTTATATAGAAAAATGAGAGCATGAGAGCCTCTAAGTGGAAAAAACAACTAGTTGGACTTGATCCATGGCTTAATCCTTGTCAAACAATTTCGAACCCTTGATAACTGCTGCATAGATCTCCAGAAAAATTCGACTTCCTTGATGAATGTGTTGGATGGACCAATCTTTGACTTTTGGGTGGTTTTGGACCATTGGAAAATCTTCAAAAATACTTTTCTTGGAATTTCCTCATTCAAAATAACCACCTGGACCCAAAAAATTCGATTTCCCTGAGAATTTATTTCCTTTTGGCCCAACGAATTTTTGGTGGGTCTTTTCTACCTTGGAAATGAGACTTTTCTCCACTTTGATTTTTATCCCCTTTTTGGAAAATGCACATTCCCTTTTTAATTATTTTTCCACTTGGAGAAATTTTTATTTTCTCTCATTTTTATTTTTTGACTAATTTCTAGCTAATTAATTTTGCCATTTTTTGCCAGAAAATAAATAAAATGACACTAGAGCGGATTAAACATATTTTTCCACCCTTAAAGTGTGTCTAAATAGAAATAGAAACTTTCGGAGTTGAGGTGTAAAATTAAGTACTCATACCCCCTAGAATTCCTATAGACAACACTTTTTTACATTTTTACATCAATTTTTACATAAAAATCACATACAGAAGGGGAATTTTGACAATAAAAACCTGAGCTCTAGAGTCAACCAAATTCCGCGACACGTTATAGATGATCTAGTATGACAAATTACGTAGACTCGATACACTAGGACTCACCTAAGACCGGCCCACTCTAGTTTTGGGGCATAGCTTGGGAGAAAAATTCTACCAATTATATGGGTTTTAAAACACGAATAATTGGCAGAGGGTAAAAGAATCCCTAGAGTGAAACTCTTTGGTAAAAATCATAGGCTTACCTAGATGTTTTACAAGGCTTTATAAACACACTAGAATCATTTTTACATTAAGGGCATAGGGCAACAAAATTTTGATTACAATACAAAGGCCAAAAGTTGTAAGATGATGATGAAATCTGAAAAAATTCTGACTACCATACTCTGCTCAAGGGGTAGTTGAGACATGAGTGATCAACAGGTCCACTTCTCACATCTCTAATCCAAGTGATGGATGAATGAATGTGTGAATGAACTTTCTTTTTCCTCTATTTATATGAGAGGCATTGGAGGCCAATAATATAAGTTTACCTACTTCACTACAAGTAATCTAACCTTACACAAGTACGTTCACATGTGGAGTGGTCCAACTCCAAGTGACTTATTTCAAGCTCTAAGGTCAATATGTCCAACAAGCAAGGCTCTAAGGAATGAGTGTTCTTCAAGAATAGTCCAATGGCTCAACTCCACAAGACTCCAATGCTCTACCACTCCTCCTAGGCTAGGTGATCCTATGGGTCCACCCCACCTTCATGATCACCCCCTCAACCGAAGCATCCTAAAGCCAAGTACACGCCTTCGTGCAAGCAACTGTGTGTGCCCATGCTATCTAGGGTTTAAAATCCTTCTCAAGATGCCAAATGCTCCTCCTCTAAAGCAAGTTGTCCTTACAAGCAGCCAATCTCCATGTGGTCACCATAAAGAAGTCACCAAGCTCCATAGGTCTTGAATGCTCTAAGGAAGAAAGCCACACAAGCACCAAGGTTAGGTCTAGCAGCCAATGAGCAAGTAAATTCCAATGTGTTTTTACATCATGGAACAACCAAGGGTTATATGCACCATGCACCTCACATAACATGAAGCAACCCCAAGCATGGTGTAAAGTTTAAACACTTTTGGAGTAACCTTGAATCTAACAAACTTTAGAGTGCTAGAAAATAAAAATATAATTAATTAAGTAATATAAAAAAGAAAAGGAAACCATTCTTTATCTTTATCAAGAGATGATAAAGAAGATTGTGAGGAAGATGATGTATCTCTCATTTCATCAATCCTTGAGAAGGTACTAATATATGCCTGATGATGTTGTCTAGGGATTGCCTAGGATTGGGAGGGAATTGCTTGGTGACCTTGGGAATAGCTCAAAAACAACCAACAAAGACTCTCCTAATAGTGAAGGCCAGTGGAAGGAATCTAGTAATATGACTTTGTGTGTTTGAGGTGGATTATCAAGTAGGCGCATGCATGAATACTCCTTTGTATCCTCATGGGGTGGATCATCCAACTCTTGAAAGTGAGGCTATGCATAGTCTCATAGATTTGGTATCTAATGTACCTAGCTTTGGAGGGCCTTTGTGGCGCTTATCACCACCATGCACTGAAATATTAGTAAAGGAGGCAATTGATCTTACAGGGCGGGGTTTGGAAGAAGCCTACTAGTTCTATCGTCCGAGTTGCTAACCCTAGCACAAAGAGAGCCAAGCATTGTTGGTTAGGATAGTGAAACAAGGTGGAGAGGGACTCAAGAGTCTTGGAACATATAATGATATCTCCCATCTCGGAATAAACGAGGTACTTGAAGATGAAAAGCTCCTCAAACTCCACCTCCTACAAAGGGCGTAACTGATATATCCTCTTCAATGTGGAATATTGTGATCAGACTCAACCAGAAGTTTATGAAATAACCAAAATAACGTGATGAATTAAGACAATAAGAAAAGAAAAGAAAGCCACTTTATATCGTTATGACGAGATGACAAAGAGAGTGGGGAAGATGATGCATCTATTGTTGCATCAATCATTGAGAAGGTAGCAATACATTGCTTGATGATGTTGACTGGGGAGTGCTTTCGACTGCTAGGGACTAGGTGGGTGACCTTGGGAGGCGCTCAAAAACAACCAACAAGAGAGATTTATTGTTTAACATCATCAAGAAAGTCAATTATTTTCTTCCTCCACCATTGTCTGGACCCTTTATGTATATTTGTGCACTAATTTCCTACATGCCCTATACTTGTTAAAGGCAATGTTATCAAAATCGGACCGAAACCAGGGGAACTGATCGGTCTGGCCGTTTTTGGGCCAAATCTGGTCCAAACTGGCCTATTCCAGAGGCCAGTTCAAGCTGGTTCGTACCGCCCGCAACCGCGTGGCCTAGGCAAAAAAAATCCTATCTTTTATTTTACTTTTTATTTTTTAAAATTTCCCTAATTTCTAATTTTATCCTAGCCTCCTCCCCCCCGAAACTTATTTAAACACACCCACCCCCTCTATTTCACTCACAATATTGGTGGCAACAATCTGGTAGTGAATGGCCTTAATTGCAAAAAATTGCAATTCGAATATTGAGCCAGACATGTAGTGCTTCAGGGTGTGAGCGGAATTGGAGTGTGTTTGAGCATATGCACACTAAGAAGAGGAATTGTTTGGAGAAAAAGCGATTGAATGACATGGTTTTTGTTCAGTACAACCTTAGGTTGAGGCGCAACCAATTGTTGAGCAAAACCCCTGAATCAAGCAACATTGTCTTGGCTGACTTTGATCCAACATCAAAATGGGTTGTGGAGAGTCAAGCACCAGCATTTGACAATGAAGACCTTTCTTGGTTGCACTTGGACCCACCTCCACAGGTTACAGAGGTAAATATATCAAAAGCACAAGTAGCAGCTTCAGGGCCAAGGGAATCAAGCCGTAATCCCATTGCAGACTTGGATGCTACTCATTCTTCAGATGAGGATGAGGAGAATGTTCAGGATGATGATTTTGATGATGACATTGACAATTGGCACTTATAGGTTGTAGCTGTAATATTGTAGATTGTAGTATCATACTATCGTGTTATTTTGGACTATAAAGGCCTTTTAGAGCCTGCTTCTTAATGTTTTTTTGTTTAGTGATGTTTTGCACTAAGTGATATTTTGGTTTTATGCACTATTACTTGCTATATAAATGAGAACTTTTGCATATTTGTTATAAATGGTTTGGATTCATATGGATGCAGATGAATATATATGTTTTTTCTTTAAAATATGAATATTTTATGTCTTTTTGGTAGACTATTTTTTTTTTTCCTCCGGTTCTAATGCGGTTCCGACCGGTTCCTGGTCCACATGGTTTTTCGGTTCAATCACCGGTTCGGTTCTGATAACATTGGTTAAAGGTACTAGAGTTTTTTCTTTATGCATTAAAGCTCGAGATGTTGTAACTTGTACTTTTGCCGAGAGAATCTCTATGCATACCTTCTTGCATTCTTCAATAGCTTCCAATAATGCTCCTTAATTACTTTGCCATGTGATTTGATAACAATTTCTTTAAAATCCACTAGGCTTGTGAAAGAAGTTTGTCTCTTTTCAAAGAGAAGACAATTTCCCTTGATGTTTCCTTAGTGTTTAGATGACCAATTTATGACTTTGACATCAAGAAAACGAATGCAGCTCAACTATTCCTGGTTTGACCTTCTAGCCAATATAAAGGATATATTATATAAGTAAATAGAAGGGAAACTTAAAATTGGGCTCAAATGCGTAATGGGTACAAAATTAGTCAAAATTGGTCTATATGGGATATTCTTATATTCATTCTCGCACACTGTTGTGTATGATCATTTGATATTGTTATCATTGGGGTGTTGGGAGATATTCTCCTACTTCTTAGGAGTTACTTTGTAGCCTATCATTATTGTTATACTTGGAGCTGTTCTCACTATCTATACTTGCCTAGTTAGTGTTAATTGTGTAATCTAGATCATAACAAGATTTCTTGATCCTCTGTGTTTTATACGTGTTTGTTCAGAAGAGAGGTGAAGGACTTGCTGCTTTTGCTGTAATGTCTTCTTCATTTTCAAGTGTTAATAATATGGATGATTAGGAGATGAGCTCGTGGTAAATAACAAATTGGTGAAGTTTTTGACAGAGATCTCAAGTTTCATCCTCACTAGAAACATCAACACTCTTGAAAGTAGCTATTAATCAAGCTGACTATTATTTGGATCTTTTGTTTAGAGACAATAGAGATTATTTAGAATATGCTACTTGTTATCACTCAAAATTCTCCTTGGAAAATTAAGTCCCAAGGGGATTGGATGAACACTTGGGAAGGTGCCATTGCTACCTGACAAAGTCCTCTTGCTGTCGGTTATTACTTGCTATTGGCATGGTGATGATTTTGTAACTAATCTTGTGGAGGGAAATTACTTTGGTCTAGTGGTAACACTCAATTGTTGAGATTTTGAGGTAGCATCGGGTGTGCTCTAGCCTTGAAATTTTGTGGAGGGGCTAAGACACACAAGACCTCCAAAACCCAGAAAGCGTTTGGAGAAATTTCATCTGATGTGTGAGATATTAAAATAATTAATTTTTTTAATGAGGACCCTAAGTCTAACTTAGGGAATTAGAAAAATTAAAGTGAATTAGTTAAACACACGTGATGAAATGTTCTAAGTGATGCGGATCAAGCAGTCTTTTAATCTAAGCCATCGATAAGAGATTAAATCACGACCGTTGATGTGTCAACGAGAAAAGTATAAAGGAAAGGCTTGGGGTCAGTTGGAGACACACACACAGAGTCTAAGAGATCAAATTCTTCTGACAGAGCAGTGCTCGGACAAAGATTAGATCTGAGTGACTCAGAGTTGTAGTGAGGGGCAGATGCAGTGATTGGTCAGGAGGACCAAGAGTACGATGCAGAGCAAGGGCAACAGAGACGCAGTGGAGGTAGCGCAACCATCAGAGGGCGTTACATTGTCCTTCAGGAGGGTGACGCATGCCCATGCAGAGGCAGCGCAACATTTCCAAGGAGAA
The DNA here is from genome assembly GCA_034641835.2 of Pinus albicaulis. Lineage (NCBI taxonomy): Eukaryota > Viridiplantae > Streptophyta > Pinopsida > Pinales > Pinaceae > Pinus > Pinus albicaulis. The sequence continues at coordinate 1,207,120,205 of CM076570.1, read as the reverse complement.
ATCCTGAATTTTGTTGGGAGAAGGGTTTCTGAGCCACGAGGGCTGAAACCGAGATCCGGGAGAGGCAGATCCACGCAAAGCTAGGGTGACGCAGTTCTTCAGCCAGGCTACGTAGGCTTATGCAATAGTTGCACAAAGCTAGCTGGGGTTTCACCAGTTGCTCATTTGGATCAGCCGGGACTTGCGAGAGTGAGGTATAGCTCACATTTTCTCTGATTGCTGAGGTTTTCTCTGTTGGGTTTGCCGAGTTTATGGCACCCTAGATGTACTCTGAAACTGATGCTTAATAATAATAAACCCTCATATCTGTTGCACCGGTTTTCCCGCATTGGGTTTTTTTGGGTACATTTGTCTGAAAAATCTGTGTCACTTTGTCGAATGAGCGTACTATTCAGTAAATGATCTGTATGTGTGTAGGCTGCTAGTTGTGTTTACTTCGGTATTTTCTGAATATTTTTTGAAAATAACTTGTATAATTAAATCACAAGTAGGAGAAGTAAACCAAGATATTGCAGTAGGATTTCTGTAATGTTGTATTCAGAAATTTTGACATGGTATCAGAGCGATTGCAGATCAAGCTGAATCTCCAACAAATCAACTAAAGACATATTTGCTGCAGGGTAGCAGCTGAAGCGACAGAGAATCCGAGGAGGGTAACGCAGCACTAGGAGGGTGCAGTCCCAGCAGAGGTCACGCAGGGGCTGACACAGTCCCAACTGGGTGACGCAGAGACATCGCTGTGCCTTCTAGAGGGACGTAGGAGCAGCATGCGTTGCATAGTCGCTGCGCTGAGCTAGTCTGCTGACGCAGAAGCCAGACAGAGGGACGCGATCCAATTTTGGGTTGCTGTGCAGTATTGCCATGGTCCGGAAGCAGTGCTTCAGATCTTCAACAGTTGCTGGTGTGGTGGAGATTCTGCCAGTGCAGAATTGTCCCTAGCTAAGTTGACAAAGAGCGGGAGGAGGACAATTACTCAGCAGATCTGCGCCAAACAGATATGAGATTCGATCAAGAGGCTGATCGTAGAGAATTGTTTAGTTGTTTTTGGTCGAAGAATTCCAGGAGGGAAATAAGTTGTCAGAGGGAGCAACTACTATAGAGGGTTTCTAATCGCCAAGAAACCCAGATCCAATATTTCTGTTGAGTATTGTAGCAGAAAGAGGGAGAAGAGTATCTGTTCTGACATATTTGAGCTAGATGGCTTCTCATGGACTAAGAGATCAGGACAGGTTGGGATGGCGTGTCCAACTTTGTCATCTGGAGAACCAGGATACCGACAGTCTGTAACACCCCCAATTTATGTGTTGGAATTTCAAAGTTAGACATTTGAACTTTAATCCTAAGGGGAGTGGACCCCAAAGGATAAATATTTTGTGAGTGTAATTTAATATTTAAGTTGAGGAAATGAATAAAATAATGGTGTGCATATTGACCAAAAATGAGATTATGAGATTACTTGCTAAATCCATGAGGATGGATAAGGCAACTATTCCCCACAATCTTTCAAAAATCCTTGAAAAGAATTATTTCTAATTTAGATTTTTGAGGAAGAATCTAAATTTCCCCAATGAAGAGGAAAGTAGTTGGGAAGAGGTAAATACTAAAAAGCTGGAAAAGCTGAGGAAAAGCATAAAACAACTTTAAAGAGTCCCTAAAATGGGAAGCCTAGGCAAACAGGAAGAAAAACATCCTGCTATTCTGGACGCAAAATTAGAAACATGCTTTGGGGAAACATTAGCTTAAATAAGCTGCTCCTAAACAGATCAGAGGTTGATCTGTGGTGGAGGTGATCTCAGCTCGGGGGTGAGTTCTGGGAGACAAAGGAACTCTACGGTTGGGAGGTTGGTCGACTGCATGAGTGGTATGTATTTAAACCACCCTGGGGATTTTATTTCTTGTAGTATGAATTGGCTACATATAACTAACTGCTTATGTATTAGAAGTTTTAATGTTACCTTCCACAGAATCAGTTATCAGGAATTTACCTTCAACATTTTGTGTACTTGTAGACAAGAAATTCAACTGTAGGTAATTCTGGCCTATCAGTATTTATTATGAGTAAGAGTAGTTACATTAAGAAAGAATTTAACTGTAACTTTAATCTGCTTCTGAAAAGAAAGAACAGTAAGAAATGAATTATTCAGAACTAAGGACAGAGAAAAGAGCAATTGTTGAAGTCTGTGGTGTTCTTACATTTAACAGAATTAAATAGAAGAAGAAAATCTTCTACCCTCTGTATGGTAGTAAGAACAGTATCTTAGGAACATTATCCACCAGAATGTCTAAACCCAAAGTGGGTTTAAATGTGGAGATACTACTAAAATTCCCAAGAATGACTCAAGTGAAATTTTAAGCAGTTGCTGAAATGAAATAATTTAGGTACTGTAGAAAAAATAAATATATAAATATGTTACTGCCTGTAAAAATTAGGGATATTTAGATATCCTGAAATCAATTCTTTAATTGAGACAAATCTAGTCAAACTTTACCATGGATGCCTTTAAAATGGAACATGTAATGAGCAAGGAGATATTTCTGTAAATACATGGAAGAATATTAACATAATAAAAGTACCATGAACTTCTTCGATTAAATCAGTAGTAGAACCATTTGGAAACATAACCAATACAGAAATATATTCCATACATGTTTTATAAGGTAGAAATCACAAAACCCCATGTGGTAGACAATTTTCACATGAAATTCTGGTTATAAATAAGAATGGATGATTAATCTGAACAACACTTATATAACAAATACAAAAAAAAATGGGTTTCGTTATGGGATAGTCATAGCTAGCTGCCCATAAATTTTAATTTATTATCTTTGCCGCATGTGGTTAGTTAATGTTAACAACACAGAAGTTGAGACAGTAATAACTAAGTAGGTATAAAAAGACTTGACAGACATTGAATATTGTTAAATGCGGGAGATAACAAATTGAAGCCTTATAGTATAGTCATATACTTTCCTATAGTTAAGACTTGAAATACCGAAATTTTCGTTATATAATCCCAAGAGATGGGAACATTTTGTTTATAGAACAAGTCTAAAAATAACATGATGAGTAACTGAAGGATTATAACAGAGTCAATCACTGTCCTTCGGTATCACGACAAAATGTGTATATTATATGGAGAACTAATTCCAATCAAATTAACCAGACAATGCAATATATATATATATGCTACTCTTTTGTCGTGGAAAAATTGAACATATAGTCCGGATTGATATATATATATATATATCCGGACTATATGTTCAATTTTTCCAGAACAAAAGAGTAGCACTAGAAGCATAAAGTGTCTCGGCATAAATGCCGGATAAAACCATCGTTAAACATAACAGAACTTAGAACTTCGAGATGACTATCGCCGATGATAAACACAGTTTTTCAGTGCGAACTAGAAACAAATTATTATCCATCATATAACCGGAAATGACAAAACTAAATGTCGATAGCAAGTAATGATGGCATCGTTCCATCAAGAAAATTTCAGGAACCGAATTCCTGCCATCAAGCATTTCATCTTGAAGCTATCTGATTTATTTAAATGCCACGGATACCGACCTGTAAGTATAGCAGAAGTTTGAAATTAGTACATGAAGGAACCTGTGCGAAAAATCCGCGTAGTTGAGGTTAGGATATACACAAGGAGAAAATTGAACAAATGAAAGAATTCACCTATGGAATATGACCTGGCACCTAAACATACAAGAAGAGATGTATTATAAATCAGCAAAAACGTGACAGCAGGGAAAAGTCAAGTGCATATATCATTACAAGAAAATGAAAATTGTTAAAGTCCAGGTATCACTAACCAGGAAAAACAAAATTTAAAGCCGTCCCCAAACTTAAAACTACAGTCATTAATATACCAGAAAGGGTACTTAACCAAAGTTTTGATCGCCAGGAAGGAGGAGCGAAAATCAAACCTCACGAGTAGTACTTGAACGCCGAGATATTGAGGAGCGAAAGCTCTTCTGCAAGACGCTCCCAGGAACCGGTGTCATACCACGTCAAGGAGGAATTTTCGTTCACTGTGAACAGAAATGTTCTACTCTTAAAATTTCAGAGATACCTTAAAACCACTAGAGCAAACGACTGAAGAAAAGATTTGGAAAAGAAGACGCAATAGGAAAATGATTCCAGTTAATGGCTATCGAAACTAAATAAAAAACCACGAACAAACAAGTTACCTGCATTTTGAAGCCAAAAGTATCCACGATTTCAGGGTTTCACTAGACTGTTGGAGGAAACGACTTCAACAGGCTGAGAGACGTCGTGTGGAGAATAGAACACAGGAACCCTCTCTGAAAACTCCACTCCTTCATCAAACTAGCCGAGCCAAGGAATGGCCGCAGAGATCGATCGGAGGGAGAGAAAATAATAGAGTTATGAAATCTAAGTATTAAAGAACAACCGTAACCAGAATCAACAAAACCCTAACACGCCGACGCCCTACACTTGTCGTCATCACAACGATGGGTATGGGGATCGATAAATTCGGTGAACCTGAAACAATTAATCTCCTGACATACTCCCTCCATAGCTGTCAACAAGAGTAGGTAACGTGCGGATGAAAATTTAATAAGCAACAGGCTCGAAGACGCTTGGGTGGGAAGGACGTATCGTCCAAGACGTATAAACCATGTGAATCAAAGCAGATATGTCATAACATTTATTAAGTTTGTACCCCAGACTTTAAGCACCAAGATCTGGCCAAGCCAAAGTGAACAAAACGAAATGATGAACCTCGAAAATGATAACAGAGATGAGACCGAAATAAATTAAAAACCTTATGGTCTTAAATGAAAATCTATGTGTGTACTATGTCGTCCAAGTTGTATGTTGTTGTATACAAACATTACAATTATATGATGCCCTACGTTCTGTATAACATGGTTAGAAAATCATACAATAATGTTTATCACTATCATGGGTAGTTAATTGTATACGAGATCAAGTTATATATATATATATAGGAAATATATATATATCATATGCCTAGGTGGAGATAGGTATAATACTTAATCAGTATTAAGGGTACTAAACCCAATACTCTATTTGGTATAAAAAAAAAAAAACAAAGCATATAAATTGGAAAGTCAATTATATCTCAAGATAAAGGTTAGTACAAGATTTGAGGCATAGTTTTGGAAATACATCCTAGTCAATAAGATATTAATGCCATGAGAAATTTTTTTTTTTTTATTGTCAATAGAGGTACATTACACAGTCTCACGGATGAGTACGACATCAAGAACCATGCAGAAAATGTCCTAGCTATGCCTACCGATCCAGATCCTCTGAAGAAATTCAATGAAAATCAAGCTCGGGCTAAGCGTTTGATCATGGATGGAGTTAAAGATCACGTCGTGCCACATATTGCCAGGAAGAACATGGCAAATGAGATGTGGACCGCTTTGCAGACAATGTATCAGGGAAGCTCTGTTCAAAGAAAAATGCTTCTAGAGAATCAGATGCGGCTGTTCCAGATGTAGAAGGGTGAGGAGATAGATCCCTTCCTTTTCGACTTCAGACTATTCGGGATCAACTGATTGCCATGGGTGCGACTCCGGATGAAGGGCTCTTGGTAAGGACTGCCCTGAATGCAGTCACCGAGGAGTGGGAAACGTTTGTCCAGAGCATATTGGGCAGCGCAGCGTTACCATCTTGGGCAGACATGTGGGCAATCCTCTGTCAGGGGAAATCAGGAGATTCACCGTGAGGCAAAACAGTGGCAGCAGAACTGTCAAGGTGAAGAAAGAAGAGGAAGATGATGCAACCCTTGCATCAAAGGAACGAAGGCAACAAGGGAAGAAGAAGAGGGACCTATCCAAGGTCTGATGCTTTAATTGTGGCGAACTTGGACACTTTGCTAGCACTTGTCCTAAGAAGGAGGACAAAGGATCTTCTGAATCCAAGGCAGCAACAACAAAGGATGATGGGAGTGATGATGACATAGCCATGAGCGCTCATGAACCATGAAAGTGGGGCGACATGGATCTGTAGAGTAGCTACAGATGAAGGGCAGGATCCTTGAGTAGCCCAACTCTTGGATCACATACGAGCTATGGGAGCCTTAAGCCGGTAGCTGGATGAGTAAAGAGGTGGTTGCAGAAGATCACAGTGCAGCAGAGGGCAGTGCTAAGGTGCTATAGAGGGAGCAACGCAGTGTAGAGGTAGCAACAGCGCAAAGGCTAATGGGACTTCAACAACACAGAGAGGCAATGCTCAACTCACGCAGTGCAGAGCTGTAGTAGCGTAGTGGCTTCAGGAGGACAACGCAGAGCAGCAGCCAAGGAAGCTTCAATGATAAGATGCAGCCGACTTGTCTGTCAATGATTGGGCAGAGGTCCTTCAGTTGCTTACTTCTCAGGAACTGAGTTGCAGTGAAACAGTTAGCAGTGGCAATGCTATGGGCAACATGATGTAGCAATTTGAGAGGGAGCTGCTGTACAGATGTAGCAGTGTCAGTGGCAGTGACATGGGCAACAGTACAGGAAGCAACAACGCAGTGGATGGATGGCAGCAGGCCAAGCATCAACAACGCAGAGACCGATGCCAAGATCTTGTGATACATGGTCTGGATGTATTGCTAGAGCACACTCCGTGCTAAGAGGGAGTGTTGAGATTTTGGGGTAGCATCAGGTGTGATCTAGCCCCGAAATTTTGTGGAGGGGCTAAGACACACAAGACCTCCAAAACCTGGAAAGCGTTTGGAGAAATTTCATCTAATGTGTGAGATATTAAAATAATTAACTTTTTTAATGAGGACCCTAAGTCTAACTTAGGGAATTAGAAAAATTAAAGTGAATTAATTAAACACATGTGATGAAATGTTCTAAGTGACGCGGATCAAGCTTTCTTTTAATCTCAGCCGTCGATAAGAGATTAAATCATGTTCGTTGATGTGTCAACGAGAAAGTATAAAGGAAAGGCTTGAGGTCAGTTGGAGATACACACACAGAGTCTAAGAGATCAGGTTCTTTTGACAGAGCAGTGCTCGGACAAAGATCAGATCTGAGTGACTCGTAGTTGTGAGGGGTATATGCAAGAAGATTGGTCGTGAGGACCAAGAGCATGCTGCGAGTAAGGGTAGCAGAGACGCAGTGGAGGCAACAGTGAACACAACCATGAGAGGGAGTTACGCAAGTCCATGCAGAGGCAGCGCAACATCTCCAAGGAGAAGTCCTGAATTTTGTTGGGAGAAGGGTTTTTGAGCCAGGAGGGCTGAAACCGAGATCCGGGAGAGGCAAATCCACGCAGAGCTAGGGTGACGTAGTTCTTCAGCCATGTTGGGGTTTCACCAGTTGCTCATCCGGATCAGCCAGGACTGCGAGAGTGAGGTATATCTCACATTTTCTCTGATTGCCGAGGTTTTCTCTGTTGGGTTTGCCGAGTTGATGGCACCCTAGATGTACTTAGAAACTGCCGCTTAATAATAATAAATCCTCATATCTGCTGCAATAGTTTTCCTGCATTGGGTTTTTCCGGGGACATTTGTTCGAAAAATCTGTGTCACTTTGTCGAATGAGCGTACTATTCAGTGAATGATCTGTATGTGTGTAGGCTGCTAGTTGTGTTTACTTCGGTATTTTCTGAAAATAACTTGTATAATTAAATCACAAGTAGGAGAAGTAAACCAAGATACTGCAGTAGGATTTCTGTAATGTTGTATTCAGAAATTTTCACATCAATAATGTTATTAAGTGTCACTAATATTTATGTCACTTTATATGTTAGATATGTGATCATTTTGATGTTGAAGTGTTAAGGTTAGTTATTAGGTGGTTAAACTACCATAACCAACTCAGACTGCACTTTCATAATGCAGTGGTAGTGTCCATTTACGATACAAGGACAGTCCAACTTCTGTCTATCATTGATCTGCTGTGACCAACAAACAGATTATTGCCTCTGATGTTCACCATGATTCCAATGCAATGTCCCACAAGAATGCTTGGGAGACCGCAAATTTGAGATTGCTGGCACTGCTATTCTGCTTCACAAATCAACCCACCTCTACATATACACAATTAAAACTTAGAAAGCACCATCAACAACTCTACTCAAATAACACACAGCATTATTGTATATGCTTTCTATGACTGTTGGTTTGAAGAAACTGAACTGCTTCCCAGATTCACAACTACGCTACCCTTTTCAAGAAGCAATAAAATAATGACCACAACAAACTTATAAAACAACAGAACCCGACTTTCATGTCGTTGACTTATTTAACTCTCAGACATTAAGACTTGCCTCAAAATTAGCTATAACTAAGTTTGTTGTAGAAGCCACCGAGTGTGTTTATTTGGTGTAATCAAAATACATAATTTATGTTCCTAATTTATATACTATATACTTTAGGATATCTTCCTTAAACAAGTGCCCTCGAAAGAAAGCCTGACCCATACTTCAGTATCTTCATGATGTCCTCAGTAGTATCAAAATCTAGTGTCTACAAAGTTAAGCCTGCTGTTGCATGTAAACTAGGGCCCCTTTTCAGAGATGGCTTAATTATCTGTTTACCTTTTGAAGTCAGCTATGGCAAATCCTTTTCCAACTGCACCTTTAGATTTTCTTTCCCAGTATCCGACCACCCTGGGTTTCAAAATGTTGAGATTTGGCACAGGATTTTTGAACATTTCTACTAATGCAAAATCATTGAGATAAGGAACTTTGTACTGAGTTTTCTTCAGGTCATAGTGGACTTTTTGGGCAATCTCCGAATCTCCCTTCAATCTCTCCTTCTGTCACTTGAGGCAACTTTCTTCCCCACTGCTATGAAGTGGGATTTCAAAGTATTTAAGTCCCTTGGATTATTCCAAGGGATTGCTCCATAAGAGAAGAGAGCACAACTAGGGGAGCTCTGCCCCCCTGTCCCTGTGCTATGAAACTTGTTATATCAGAAAACAAGTATAAATTCAGAAAGCTTACCTTCCTACCAGATCTCTTCCACCCTGCTCTTGACTCCCTGCTAGTACGGCACAAAACTTATTAGCATCTAGAAAGACTAAAAGTAGTATGATGCTTCCAAGTTGATTATAATTCCTGGCCAAATTTCAGTGCTAATATCTGCTCAATTAATTTTTATCATGATATCGTCTTGGTCACCCAAAGTAAACCTGGAACATGCAATGGAGAAAGTAGAGCAAATGTTCGAGTATTTGTACACCTTAAACTTGAAAGTTGTTGAAGATAACAGCAAAGAGCTCGAGTGTGCAATTCTCTCCATAATGTTGAAGCATGGATACACATAATTTATTAAATCTTGCTATTAGTGAAAAAATGTTGTCTGGGTAGTTCAAGTTTGAATAATTCATGAAGTGAAGAAACAATTGAAGATGAGAAGTGTCTTTTGTTACTATAATGATGACCAGCTCGATACCACAGGGTCCTTAATGCAATGTTCATTGTGTTCATCAAAAGATATTTGAAGGTTGACATCCACAAGTTTCAAGAGTTGGTCAGTGATTACTTTAAATTTTTACCGTTTAAACTTTAAAGTGCATTCAGTGTCATTTTATTGGTTAAATGCTGCTTTACTTCATTTTATGGAGAATTCTTTAAACTATTAGTGTAGCATAGAACATGGGGCTAACAGTGAAGAGCATTGGTTTCTTCCTTGGAGGTCTCAGGTTCAAATCCGGAGTGGGTAGGATATGTATACCTCTGAATACTATGCAGTTCAATCACTGTGCAGAGGGGATCCCTTGTACCACAAACAAGGGGGTCTCATATATCAAATTTGGTGTCTGGCTAAGCTGTGGCCTTAAAATCAGATTATTATTATAGAATAGTACTCAAAATTACATATTTGGTCTCTTCAGTTGATCATCATTGAAGTTTCATATAATATTCAGCATGGATGACCACATATGTGCAACTCAGGTAGATAATAAACAAATTGACATAGTCCTTGAGTCATACAATGATTTTGCCAGCCCTTCTAACTTCTCTCCATGTTTGTGAAGGTTTGCAGGGAATGCTTTTATTTTGCCTTTGAAGAAGAGATTCACAAGGTTATTATCGAGAACCACCTTTTCAGACCAGGAGAACGTGTTGCTATTGGAGCTTCTGGTGGTAAAGGTAAAGTTTATTGTGAATAGTCTCATGGAGTTGTATTATCGCATATCTAAGCAGCTTTTAGTCTACAAATTAACCTTTACCCTGCTTATCTGACTTCCTATTTGGTGCAAGGAGCCTCTTTATTGACCTGGAGCCTATTAGTTTGGTCAATACCATTTTGATGCCTGTTCTCGCTGTTAGAGAGCAATGATCAACTATTGTTGAAAACAACATTCATGAACACCATTCTTATCTGTATTGAGTCTCTGCTATATGATAATCTTTCATGCTAAGTATATCGGTGCATTTTGAAATCTTTAGCATGTACAACTTACTTCTGTATGCAATCTTTTAACATCCTGCTGAAAACCTTTGCTTTATAGGGAAATGCTCTCATTTGTCTTGTAATTAAATGCTCTTAAAAAAATGGCTGTAGTTTAAACATGACCACTGCTAATGTGGGTGTACCAGTGTTACATTTATTGCCGATATATCACCAATACCGTGATATCACACATTTTATTCTGAGCTGATATTATTGGCACGAACTATCATGATATTTTCACGAGAATAAATTATTGTGATACATTCATAGTGTGAGTTGATGGAAAATGTCAGCCTGCTGGCACCAGTCACACTGTATAACCAGAAAATTGGTCTTTTTACCCTCATTTTGCAAAATAGAGATAGGGAATCGAGGTCTGAGCAGTTTGTGACCATTTTCCATTTAACAAAGGGGAAACATGTTGTTTTCATTGCGATTACCTGAGCTATTGTGGAGTGGGGATTGACTCTGATCTACCATATCCATATTCCAGGTATGCATAAATTTTTATGCTTTCAGTTTCTCTGTTTTTCAAGATTTAGTATAGGGGTTTTTTCAAGAGAAATACATTAGTGTTATCTGGATATCTTCATGTATCATGTTAAGCTTCACAAATACTCCAAAAATGACATTATGTGTTGAGTAGTATTAAAGAAATCACCGTCAAAATTTAGAAGATTCATTCTCCATGCTAGAAGGGATCTCATTCAGATAACCCTCAATTTCTCTAAAGTCAAAATAAGGAAGGATCTTGTGAAATTCCATTTGAACATGAGAAAACAGGAGTGTAGTTGCCAAGGTGAAATCTCAAAGTCTTCAATTGTTGCTTGCTCACATTACAAGCAACATGTTTGGAAAGATCTGTAAGGGAAATGTGTTTCTTCCCTTCAATGGAGTTGCCAGAAGAGTAAACTTAATAAAAGCCTTTGAATCCTAGTCATCAAATTGATTATTAAAATTCTTGACTTGGGAAGTGGACTTTCTCCCCAGCAACGACACCAAAATGTTGTAACTCAAACTCTCACTGAAGGAGCAACTATCAGGCAAACCACCTACTATCACTTCAGTGGTCTTGCCTTTCACTTTAAGGATAAGTAATACAGGTTTTGTTGACCACTCTGTGTCAACTACCCTATAGCAGAATCCATTTTTTTTCAAAGCATTCCATCATCCAGAAATCATCATTGTTATTCAGCAGTTTGTCAAAGTTGTAAATCCAAATTCTGTAGCCCTATGAGCCATATGTAAAAATGATTCTAGTATGTTTATAAAACCATGTAACACACCTAGATAAGCTTAAGAATTTTCAGCAAAGAGTTTCACTCTAGGGAGTTTTTTAACCTCAACTAATTATTTGTGTTTTTCCTAAACATCAAACAATTAACGGAGTTTTTCTTCCAAGTGTACCCCAAAGCTAGAGTTGGGATTCAATGGTGATGTATTAGGTGAGTTCTAGTGTATATATTCGATGTAAATTATCATGTTAGATCATGTCTTGAGTCTCGCAGAATTTGGTTGTTTAGAGGTCATTTTGTAATTGTTAAATTTCCCCTTCAGCGGGTTTTTCATGTAATATTTCATGTAAAATATGTAAAAAGTATTGTCTATAGAAGTTATAGGGGCTATGAGTACTTAATTTTACATCTCAATGCCTGAAATTTCTATCTAGACACAGTTTGAGGGTGGAAAAATGTGTTTAAACCCCTCTAGAGTCATATTTTTGATTTTACAACAAAAAATGGCAAAAATTAGCTGGAAAATGGTCTAAAAATAAAAAATGAGAGGAAACAAAATTCTCTCCAAGTGGAAAAACTAATTTTTGGAGAAAATGGACTTCCTCGAGGAAGATTAAATTTGAAGGACTCATTTCCAAGGCAGAAAAATCCCACAAAAAATTCGTTGGGCCAGAAAAAATAATTTCTCAAGGAAAATCGATTTTTTTGGTCTAAGTGGTTAAATTGAATGAGTGAATTTCAAGAAAAAATATTTTGTGGCCCCCTATTAAAGGGAAAAATTCGATTTTTTACGGAAAATTGAGCTGTTGGACCATGGTGGTTAAGTAAACGAGCATTTTTTAAGGAGAAAAAATTGGAAAAAATATTTTTTGGACTGGGATCAAAGCTTTATTCAACATTTTCGAATTTTTTCTTCCAGATCAAGGGACAAGATTAAATGTTGGCATGGATCAAGCATCAACTAGTTGTTATTCTCCGGGATCAAGTCAAATTTGTGAACTTCCTTGGACCTAGCCGTTCTCCACTTGGCAGGGGATCTAGATCTCTCTCTCTCTCTCTTTTTTTTAATAAATTGAGCCTATGTCACAAGGTTCGCCGAATTTGAACCTTGAGGTTCGAAATTCAGTGAACCCAAAAAAAAATTTCAAATTCGTTTAGGTTCGGCGAACTTGGTAGTTGAACCTCAAATTCAAACCTCAACGAATTCGACCCTGAAGGCGAACCTAAAGAAGAACCTGAAGCCAAATTTTATCATTTTTTAAAATTCTTTTGGGGTTCGAGGTTAGAGTTCGGGCAATTTTTGTCAGTTGTTTTAAGGTTTATGAGAAAACCATGGGAAGCATATGGTTTTCTCTTGTTCTACTTCCCGCTGTGGCTATTGGTTTGGCTTTATTTACCATGGTTGTCGATAGATTTTCACAAGCCAACTTCAGTCTAAGTGTACTCTCTCTATTGTGTTCAATGTAGGTTCTACATGTTGTATTCTTTGCAATTTTTTGAATTCATTTTCTAGACGTTGCTTGTCCTCGCTGCCTAGAGCATAAATTGAATAGTGGTTGGGATTTGTGGCTCGTCGCTGCTCACTGCTATTCATTTATTGATTGATTTTGATTTTTTATTATTTTATGATATATATATATATATATATATATATATATATATATATATATATATCTCAATTTATTGAATTCAATTTCTAGACACTACTTGTCCCCGCCGTCCAGAGCATGAAGTGAATAGTGGTCGTGATTTGTGGCTCGTGGGTGCTCACTGCTATTCATATAACTTTATTGATTGATTTTGATCTTTTTATTATTTTATGATATATATATATATAGAAAAATATTTATAGTCAAACTTAATGTTGAACCTCATCGGAAAATTCGAATTCGAATCGAACTTAATTGTTGCTGAACTCGAATTCGAACCCGAACGGTGTGACATAGATTGAGCCTAAGGCTCCTCATTATGACATCTTTGGATGGTGTAGTTGGCCCTAGAAGCTCTGTAATATTTTCTCTGATTAATAAAAAGCGAAATTTTTTGGGGGCAAAGCTATAGTGTATTTCTTTACTCTCATGGTAACTATGTCTTGATCTGTGCTTAATGTTCTTTTGATCTTTTATGTTGTTATTTCCATCTGCCTTTGGATTTATTAGTGTACAATTATTTTGCAATTTATTTGGATTGAGGAAACATTGATGATTGCGCAGATGTAGTGGATTTTAGCTAAATCCCTAAACTTCCCTTTTCTTGTGTCAATCAATCCCATGGGGATCTAACAAATATTTCAAGTGTGTGTAGAAATTTTTCTTTTATCAAATCTTGAGTACTTGGGGAAGTTTTAGTTCATCCAACCAACTACTTAAGGCATGAAGGCTAAGAATCCATAATGGATTTTCTCAAAGACTCATCATATGACATCCTTTAAGAGATTTTCTTGCCTTTTATTCTGCCAAGATCATATATTTACAAATCAAATCTTTCACTTATTTTAAAGAACTTTCATTGATCTATCTGCTATTTGCAGAGCTATATTATCTGATATATGGGCAAAGGTGTCCTCATACCCATAGATTAGACTTGTAAATTATTTTTAAATATTTTTTCTAGCCTTTATATTTATAAATTTTGTACATAGGTCTTGTGTATATCTTACCCTATTTGTTGGATTTTTATTTGCAGATTTGAAGGAAAGTGATAAGGGTTTGGCATAGATCTAGTTATGAATATCTTTGCAAGTGGATCTATTTTTGAAATGGAGATCTATTTAACTCAAATCCTTTTCTTCATAAACGGCTAGAGTTCTAAAGGAAAAGCGAAATTTTTGTGGAACCATTTTGTTTACGAGTCTCCTCTTCAAGGCCACAAGGGTTTGAAGCCAATTTCTCTTTCAAGATCGAATTTTCTTCAAAGGGATTTATTCATAATTTTTTTTGCAATTTTTTTGGGAGGATTTTGTTGGGGTATAGCGCATTTTTTGCAGGCCGAAGACATAATTTTTTGGATAGGCCGAGAGCTTGGAGCCTGGAGGCTCTCTCCTTGATTGATTTGAAGAGGGTTTTCAAAAAATTGTGGTATAATTTTTTTTTTTATAATATTTTGTAGAGCTGCAAGGGTTTGAAACTCATAGAAATATTTTTCTAACCCTTGTCTTATTTGCAATGAAAATCAAATTATTTTTGAGAGGGTTTTACATCACTTTTGGAAACAAATTATTATTTGCAAACCCCATTTTTCGTTACAAATTTTCTAGCTCATCCATAAGGGTTTTTAGGCCTTTCTTTACTAGGCCTTAGGCGTTAAGGGATTTGAATTTTATTGTTATAATTATTTGACTAACCCTTGCTTGTTTTGTAGAGGTTTTGTGTCATTTATCATTAGATTTTGTAGAGATTTCATTGGTCTAACCTTTGTGTTTTTCCAAGGGCAGAGAAAGCCTTTTGGAAGGTCTATTTCTCTCATTGCTGTGAGCAGATGAGCCTCACCTTCACCAGGTGCGAGAGGCCTTTAGGATCTGAAGTAGTCTGATTGTTTGCAACTGATTTGAGAGGTCTCGAGCTCTGCACCTTAACTAAAGTTCCCTTAACAAATTTATATAAGATTTAACTAAATTTTAATCAACTTTGGGAGTTGGCTGTGAGTATATTTAGACTGGTCTTCCTCTAGGCCGAGAGCATTGTTGATCTCTGGTGCGAAGTGTTTTTTTTAAAGGACTAATCTTGTTTTTGTGTATGAGGGTCTTTCATAGAGATTCAAGCCCCCCTTATTGCAGACATCCATCATCCTTTTCGAGCTATTGGGTTGAAGAAATTTCAGAGATTTTGCTCCCTAAGCCGAGGGCTCTAACAACCTCCAGATCACCAAAGTTGTGAGCCTTATTCACTGTTTTTTCATCTCTCTTTGGAGGCAGTGAGCAATAGAGGTTTTGATCTACTCTTCTGAAGTTTTTCCAATTGAAATTGTAGGTGGATGAACATTGTTGCTTGAGGAGAAAAGTTGTTATTGAATTCTCTAATCATTGTAAATCTCCTTGAGTTGGAAAAGAGTCCTTCCTTCTTGTCTTGAAGGGCCTCGTTCATTTGTAATCATAATAATAAAACTAATCTTTTCTTTTGAGGGAGCTTGGGACCTGTTACCACTCAAACCAACAGGGGACCTAAAGGGGTTCCTGATAGGGCAACTGCTAGACCGAGGGCAACGGTGGAGGCTTAGCCCACTGTTACCATGGCTAAGACTCCCTACTCTGTAGGAACTTTCACCGATGGGAGGAGTCCCGATGTTTTGAGAAGCCACTTATAAGGATATGTCAATGAATGGATATGAAGTGATCCTATAAACCCTTTCCCAAGGAGGAGGAGAGGAATGGTACTTGCTTGATTTTTAAGCTAGGAACTTGTCTTCCAAAGGAGACGAGATGAGGATAAGGGAGATGGGTACAACTTGAAATGGTACATCCCGATCCCTAAAATCCTATGTAAACTTAGTTTCCCAAGTAGCCCTTGATGATTTGTCTTTGAGGAAATGGGACCACACGGGACCAAGTGGACCCAGCCCAGGTTCGGGGATGGAATAGCGCAACGAATGATGTTCCTACCCTGGACAAGGTGAGGGAAAAGGATCAGACAAGAAATTTTGCTTCAAAAGGTTGAATTGATCCTGCTAAGGTCTAGCCTTGGTGATGCCTAGGAAAAATCTGGTCCTAGAGCTTGGGCTTGAGATTCCTAGAGATTCCATCGTAGGAATTGCCTCGAATTTGGAGGAGAGGGAGGGAACCCACCAGCGCAATAGCCTCCAAGAGATCGAATTTTTTCTGTGGGTAGATTCTCGAGAAATTGATGCCCTAGGTGACCTATCAGGGCTAGACCTGGGGAAAAGGGGAAAAGGGCTGAAAAGAAGGGGAAAATGACCACCCTTTTGAGGGACGAGTGCCTATTTCCCTTGGGGATATGGAGTCAAGGATGATATTGATTGGGAACTCAACTTCTTGATCAAGGAGGCTCGAAAAGTCAACTTCGTCCAATGTTAAGGGAAAAAGAAGAAAAGTGACCTTCAAACATTTATACTTCATGCAAATAGTGCAATCTTATCGAGATAAAACAATCTCTAGGATATTTCGTTCATGTAACAATGGCCCATACATTAAACAAGCTAAATAGATACTCAATTCGACATTCCAATGATGCAACAACTAGCCCTAATTATAGCGAAGTTCAACAATATGTAGCAACAAGAATGTATCATTAAAATTCACTTACAATGTTAGAGAGTATATCCAACTAGCATCACATTTGCAAAAAACGAAGCTCCAAGATAAAAATAGCCCAAATCCATACATCAAAATTCATCTATGTGTCCAAAATAATTCTCCAACAAGAAATGTGAAATTCTCTAAGAGTAGAGAGATCCCAAGTGAAGTGATGATACAAATTAATGTAGCTACATCAATATATACCCTCCTAAGAAGTTCCAATTAGCCTATGGGCCCACATTAGCCCCTATTGATAAAATAATGTGCAAATAAAACCTCTATTGGTGACAAGCCTACCAAACTAGCTCACAAATGAAAAAAAAAGCCTCATAGGGGGCCAAATAATAATATGTACATGTCGTGGGGCCCTCCAAGGCCTAATAATGTCCCGAAGTGCCATGATGAGTAATAAATTCCTCGGAATATGATGGGCAAGGGGGTGGCCCCTTGTTCTCCAGGTAGTAGACCTGTGGTGCCCCCAGTGGGTGTGGGGGCACACAAATGACCCCATCGGTCTCCATATGAATCACAGATGCCTATAGATCCTCTGCAAGGGCTTGAGTGATGGAAGGAACACTTCCATGATATCGTACACGTCCCGGGACACCTACTAAGAGTGTGGGGCTCCTCTGGGGCCTGCTGGGCATAATGTACCAAGCACATCATCATCATCCCAAAAGTGGTTCGCTAGTAGTCCCTGAACATCCATGAGAATTCGTGGAGTTCTATCTGTTTCTTTGGAGGCCCATGGCTCTCTATGCACACCCTATATGTGCCAATGTAGCCCTCTGGGGGTTAAGATCCCAAATAGGGAGACCAAACCCAGATGGAAACCACTTGCAATCTTGTATAAGATCCAATGTGTCCCCTAGGCTTCCAGTACAACCAGTCATTAGAATAATCATGTAAAATGGCTTACAAATCATGGATAACAAAGTGGGCACTTCACAACGACATGCCCTTCTGTAGTGGGCTTTGGCACGTGCTAATATCTCCATACTCCAAAGGGGGTTAGCCGTGTACCTTATTAAGTGGTTTCAACCCTTAAAGGGGATAGTAGGTCCAAGGTAGATCCTTTGAATGGGGGTGGCAAGTGATAAACAAGTGAAACAGAGTAGGGAATGAGAGGGGCAATCTCGGGCCATATATCGGGGCATAGGGGCAACCAAATAAGGGGAAGCCCACACTAGGGTATATAATGTGTAGGAGGGAGAAATCGTGGTACATGAGGTGTCTCGATGTTGATTTTTCCACCCTTCTTTATATGCCTTTTGATTTTTATGAATTTTCTTTAATTAACTACTCAGGGCTCAAGGATAAGAGCATGATGTGTGAAATATAATAGTGATTACCCCCTTTAAGGTAGGGCGGTTCATTGTCGTCTAGGGGGTTGGGACAATCGTGGGTTCCTGTATGACAAAGGAGGTTCATCTAGGGCCTATGTAGCCAAAGTGATGGCCGTGGGTAAGGGGCAGAGCTCATGCATTGGCTTTTGCCCACATGATATTTTTTTTTTGTCTCGGCCATCTTTTGCATTTTGTGGTCCGATTTCATGTTAAGTGTGGCCAATTATGCTTTTACTTTTTCTTTTAGCTGCTTCAACCTCCGGGGCATCATTCCAGGCCTAACCCAAGATGGGGGCAAGGGGATAGGGAGGCTGACCCTATGTGGACCTTGGTGGGAGAAATGATGAATGTGAGTATTGAGTGGAAGGGGAGTAATATATATGGATAACGAAGCGGGACCAGGCACCGAAAATCGGGTTTCCCACGTAGTACCACCCTAGAACCAAATGGTCAATAAAGGAGATCTCATAGGATTAAGATGCAAGGGTAACACCCAAAAGAGATCAAGGGGACATGAGCACAGACTAAGCCAACTCTTTCCGCCAAATCCCCCCATCAATCCATTCCCACAAGTATACATGGTAAGTAAACCCAATACTCAATTACCAAATGACAAGAAATACCTTTAGATTCGGGAGACCCATCTTCAAACATACGATCAATACAGATGGGCGAGGGACCACATGGCTGGCTCAGGTGACAGAGAAATGGCACAATGAGCTAGTAAGAGGTTGCAAGGGGCTGCTGGGTGTCGACTGAGGTCCATTATGGAGAAAAATTTCTTCTAGGGATATCACCCACGAAGTGGTGGGTAACAGGACCTTGATCCCTTGGTATCCTTTTTCTCCTTATTTAAAAGGGAGAATTGACTAACTTGCTAACTCAATAATTCAGATCTGTTATTAACCCATATAATATCTTTTGTATTTCCAATCATTTGCATCCTAGTTGCATCTCTTAGTTTGCATTTTTTGAATAGCTACTTGATCTAATTGCATTTGGAATATTTCTTTCTATTAATGATCTAAGTAGTTTCTCTAATCTTTGTTAGCAATCTCATCTACAATTCTTAAGTTGTGTTTATTTCATAAAATATTCACTTATCTCATTGCCTAACTTAAGTGAAGATCTTTTTTAAGAAGCACTTTAAAGGCATTGTGGGATTTTGCTCTAACATCTAATTGTCATCTCTAAGCTTTGTTTCATTGAGTATCTCCATATTGCTTCATTGGTTATTGTCATAATCTTGTGCTCTAAGTGTTTATTTCAATCTTGATTATAAGCATATTGGTATATTATTTCCTTTTGAAGCATATAGATATCATTGTATCTCATTGAAGAATTTTCATTTTCTTTTGCATCCTAGTATTATATTTGCATCCTTAAAATACACCTCCAAGCATAAGCTTGGTTGAATAGAAAGTTAGGAAAACCTTCTCCACCATTCAATCTAAGAGCACCCTTAATCAATGGTTAAAACAAGTGACCTTGCAATTCTTTTGTGGGCAGTACCTTGTACGAACACAGATAGTTGGGTCTTTAGAAGTCTTGGGTAGGTATCGTTAATGAGGCCTTGGCCTCCTTCCCCAACACTTCTTAGGCTTTCACCTTAAATTAGGCATCCTAATTAAAATTAACCAAGATCTCTTGCATTTCAAACAATTAGATCTTGCATCCATCTTGCATTTCCATTTAGTTATTGTAACTAGAATTGTGGGTTAGTTTATTTACTTGCAAGCTTTCTTTACATTCTTGTACTTGTTAATTTCACGTTTATTGTATCTTGAATGCAATATCATTGTTGAACATCTTTCTTTGAAGTACTCGTTATCTTTTCTTGAAAGTTGCATTTAAATTTCATTGCTCATATTTCCAGTTGCTATAATTTCTTGTGCTAACATTCTTTCTTGCAACATTGACTATCTTGTAACTTGGAATATCATCTTTTGCAAGTGTTATATCTCTATTGAGCATTGTTATTGAGGCATTGGTATTTATCTATTTATCTTGCTATTGCCATATTGATCTAATTGGAATTCATCTTGTTAACATATACATTGCTCATCTTATAATCACACTTGTTAAATAATCCTTAATTTAAGTTCCTTTAGAAGTAGTTGCCTTGCCCTTAGTCTCCTAGAACTTGCTGCTTCAATAAGTTTCCCTTTACTAACAATCTTTAGGGACTGCCCCCCTTAGGTTGCCTAGGAGAGAGCTTAAACAGTGAGTAGGGAATAGGTGACAGCCCCTGCGCTGAGCGTTTGCGCCATAAAGATTACACCTTGTGGGGTTGGAAACTTTTCCCACATTTAGGTGTACATCTTAGGCGACGATAGGTTCTAATTAACAAGCTATTGATTGGTGCCTAAAGAGCACATCTAGATGTTGCTTCACATGTAGATCTGCTTTGGGCAGGAATCTGAAGTCGGTAGCCTTGAGCATCGCTGAGGCCTAATACATTGCAACATGTATGGCCTGTTGTGAAGTCACTTGGTTGTGAAAGCTCTTCAGTGAGCTGTTCGAGCATGTGCTAGATGCCACCGTTATCCCTTGTGATAACCAGAGGGGGATTCGTTTGTCATAGAATCCCGGGTTCCACGATTGATCCAAGCATGTTGATGGCTGGTACCACTTTATCCGGGATATGGTACAGCGAGGCGCCGTAAGGCTCGATCATATAGGAACTGATGAGTAGGTCGTGGATATTCTCACAATGCCCTTGGGGAAGGTCATGTTCCTAACCTTCCGTGAGAATCTTGGAATCATGGAACGACCCTATTTTGAGGGTCCTGTTGGACGATGAGCTCTGGGAGCTCCAAGGGGGTTTTGGAGATAGCTTCTTGGTGCTATAAGCAACCACAGGGCTAGGCTTGCCGAACCTAGTTGGTGTGCTTCCGCCCCATCGTGATGATATTGAGCTGGTTTACCTCTCTTTGATCTGTGCCCCGTATGCATCCTACCCATGGAGTATTGGACTCATGGGAAGTACCTCTCATTTGGCCAATGGGGTGGGAAATGTTAATAGAGACCATAACAAGACCGATGGATGCATTGGAGATTGCCGTACTCTCTCTGTCTAGGATGACACGTGTCCAACCACTTGATCTGGGATCAAGTTTAGCGAGGTTTCGGACCTCCAACTAACTTCGGGTCAGTGAAACTAACTTTGGGTTAGTATATGACTCTCTTGAGTCCTAGTGAGGTTTTAGACCTCCAACTGACTTCGGGTCAAGTAAACTCACTTCGGGTTGGTATGAGACTCTTTGTGAGTCCTATAGAGGTTCTAGACCTCTGGGCTGAATCTGTCAGCCGGGAATGATGACTTGGTGACTGACCCACTTCTGTTCTGAAATAAAGAGGCCAGCGAAACAAGTTACGGCGAGATGACGCATGATGTTTGGACTGCACTAGTGGACGGAGTTCTCCCTAGTTGAGAGGGAGTGTTAAATTTGGACAACTAGGTCCAAACTCTGGGATGTGCTGCTCAGATGACGATCCCAATATTTTTATTTGATTCCTCTTTCGGAGAGGTGTAAGATTGATCTAAAGATCATCTCGATTGGATGAGCAGAACATGTACTTTGAATTTATTCCACTTATGTGCTAGGTCGGCCTAGAATTTAATATAGACTTAAATGTCTTAAAGGACATGTTACACACCCCCAAAGATGCCTATATATTGGAGAGACTTGGAGTTCATTATACACACAAATGTGTGGAGGATTTTCTTCTCTCTTGATGGCGATGGAGCTACGTCCTTGGTGTTGCGTCTTTGTGGAGTATTATTTGTCTGGGTTGTCTTGGGGTTGTGTGACACGCTTGACTGAATGACCTATTGGAGACTTTGCTGGTTGAAGCATCCTGCTGATCACCGTAACGCAACTATTCATTATCTCTGTTTTGGCTTGTCTTCCATTGATCTATTGGTATGTTCTATCTGCTTCAATATTTTGTGCCCTAATCTGAAATGGCATAGAACATGTTCAGAAATTAACATCATACCAACCCGAAGTTGGTTTACCTGACCTGATGTCAATTGGAGGTCCGAAACCTCACTATACTTGATCCCAGATCAAGTGGTTGGACCGTGCCATCCTAGATAGAGAGTACGAAAATCTCTGATGCGTCCATCAGTCTTTGCTACTAGTCTCTAACTTTTCTCACCTCAGTGGCCAAACGAGAGGTACTTCTCATGAGCCCTGAACTCAATGGGTAGGATGCATACGAGGCACAGATAATGAGAGGTGAACCAACTCAATCATCATAATGGTGGGGCAAAAGCACACCAACAAGGTTCGGCAAGCCTAGCCCTGTGGTTGCTTATAGCTCCAAGAAGCTATCCCCAAAGCCCCCAAGAGCTCCCAGAGCTCATCGTCCAATAGGACCCTCAGCATAGGGTCGTTCCACGATACCAAGATTCTCACAGAAGGTTAGGAACTTGACCTTCTTGAGGGGTTTAGTGAGAATATCCTCGACCTGCTCATCAGTTCCTATATGATCGAGCCTTACGGCGCCTCGCTGTACCATATCCCTGATAAAGTGGTACCTGATATCAATATGCTTGGATCGATCGTGGAACACAGGATTCTCGGACAACCGAATCCCACTCTGGTTATCACAGAGTATCACGATGGTATCTAACACATGCCTGAACAGCTCACTGAAGAGCTTTCACAACCAAATTGCTTCACAATAGGTCATACTCGCTGCAATGTATTCGGTCTCCGTGGTGCTCAAAGCCATCGACTTCTGCATCCTGCTCATCCATGATATCGAAGCAGAACCAAGTGGGAAGTAGCATCCCGATGTGCTCTTATGATCCACCACACTGCCAGCCCAATCGACATCAGTGTATCTCAACCCATGGTTTATCGTGCCCCGAAGATATCTCAATAGATTCTTGGCACCAACCCAGTGAATGTGATGAGGCTCAACCATATGTTGACTCAAAGTTTTCACTGCAAAACATACATTCGGACTAGTGTTCACTAAGAACATCAGGGCCCCTACAAGTTGACGATACTCAGTAGGATTTTCTAGCACAGGCCCAGTAGCGCTGCCACTCAACTTTTTAAAGTTGAGCTCCATCGGTGTCGACACGGACTTACAGTCCACCATACCAAATCTTTCCAGAAGCTTCACAATGTATTTTCCTTGAGAAAGGAAAATCTCGCCAAGTCTCTGCCAAACCTCCAGGCTTAGGAAGTAATGCATCAGTCCTAGGTCCTTCATCTCGAGCTCAACAACGAGCTCGAGAGGGTCAACACCTGTAAGTTAGAGGTCGTCCACATACAGCACCAGAATGAGAGGTTTTTCTCTATCAACCTTGAAGTAAAGGTTTAGATGAGCATTACTACGAGTGAAGCCCTACTTCATCAGGTAGCTATCTATCGTCTCGTACCAAGCTCTGGGTGCTTGCTTCAACCCATAGAGGGCTTTCTTCTACCTGTAGACATGGGTGTCCCGATCCTGGACTTCGAACCACAGAGGTTGCGCCACATACACCTCTTCCTTTATCGCACCATGGAGAAATGTGGTCTTCACATCCATCTGATGAAGACTCCATCCTTGCGTAGCAGCAAGGGCTATGATAGATCGGATGGTGGTATATCGGGCCACAGGTGCAAATATGTCATCATAGTATACGCCTTCTTTTTGAGAGAAGCCACGGGCAACGAATCTTGCCTTGAAGTTTTCAGCATTTCCATCAGATCCATGCTTGATCTTGTAGAGCCATTTTGAGGTGACAACTGCTTTGTCCTCCGGTCTTGGAACCACATCCTATAAATCATTCTTCATTATGGACTCATACTCTTCCTGCATAGCATCCTTCCAGACTTGATGCTTTACGACTTCCTCAAAAGATCCAGGCTCAGATTGTACAATAGTACTCTTGGTTGCTAGATACCCTTGGTATCTTTTAGCCTTCTTGCTTTCACAAAATGTCCCCCTTGGGGCCATATGTCCCTCGGCATCCTCGAGAGTGTCCCTGAGCCATGATGGTTTCTTCCTCATCGAAGGAGGTGGATCAATCGGGTTCATCGGTCCTTCAACATTGGGCATCGTCTCATCCTTAGGTTCTTCTTGATTTCTAGGCCTTGCTTCATGATCTGTCTCAAATCTCGGAAGATTGACTACTTTCCTCAAGGAAGAATCTTTTTCCAGATACGCACTTTCCCATCAATGAATGCCACATTGAAACCTTTGTCTTCCATGGCTGATATAGACACAAGGTTCTTCTTCAAATCAGGTACATAGAGTACATCCTGCAAGCGAAGCACTTGACCTTGAGACAAGTGGAGGGTCACAGTCCCTGTCCCTTTCACGGGATATGTGGCATTATCTCCAAGGATAATTGCCAGATTAGTATCCTTCTCAACCATATCAGAAAGTGCTTCCTTGAACCCACTGATGTGCCTTGAGGCACCACTATCTATTAACCAGACATCCATAGTGTCGGGTGGAGATGCAACAGAGAGGGCAGATACAAGAATGAATTCATTTCTTTAATCAACAAATTTTGACTCCTCATACCTGGAATTTCTCGACCTTTTGAAAGGTTGACCATTTCCGCCGAAGGGAGCCTTCCTTTTCCCCTTGAACCTATTGTTCCTTTGATTGCCATTTCTTCGGTTGTTGTTGTTGTCATCATCGGGAGAATCCTTCTTGAAAGGGCATTCTCTAGCATAGTGACTTGGCTTGTGACAAGTGTAACACTTGCCTTTCTTTCCTTGGGCCCCTGCTCTTCCTTTGTTCCTTCGACCACCAAAGTTCTTCTTCCTAGAATGAGCAGCGAAGGCAGCATTTCCTTCATTTTCATATTCCTTCATCCTTGTCTCTTCTTGTACGCATCTCGATAGTACTTCGTCAAAGTCAGGTATGACATTGTTATTGAGAATGGTAGTGTTGAATACATGCCATTCGGATGAGAGACCTCCAAGTGCGGTGAGTACCATCTCTCGATCAACTATTGTCTCCCCAATAGCTAACAGATTATTCCTGATCTCGGTCAGCTTCAGAAAATATGATTGAACAGACTCATCTTTGCCTTTCTTTAGATTCTTCAATTGATTCTTGAAGAATAGGACTTGATTCGCATTGTTGGCCTTGAACATGTTGACCAACTTATCATACATCTCCTTGGATGTGCCCAACCCAGAGATGTAGGCAACCAAATTCTTATGAATTGAATCCCTGATCATCAGCTTTGCTTTGATTTCCCCCTTCTTGTACTTTGTTTTGGCAGCAACAGTTGCAGTGGATGGAGGCTCTTGAATTTTACCCTGTGGATAGTCCATGACATCTTGGTCTTCCAAATTAAGATCCAATGTCATCTTCCAAGCATGGAAGTCATCTTTCCCAGTCAATTTGTCATCAGCTTGTAAGCCATTGTAGTTTGAGGAACCCATCCTCTTCTTCGGTGATTGCTACAAACTAGGGCTTTGTCTTCACCTAAACTCTGATACCATGTAAATTTTCCTATATGTTCTATGCTTGATGCAAGTTTACTTTTTATCCCAATATCAATCAACAATCACATAAACAACAAAGTAAAATGCTGATAGAACATACTAGTAGATCGACAGAAGACAAACCAAAAATATGTGTGTTGGTGCATTACGGTGATCAGCAAGATGCTTCAACCAACAAAGTCTCAATAAGGTTAGCCAACCAACAATGTCACACAACCCTCTAGGACAGCCAAAATGGTCAACCCAAAAGTCTACCCAAAATTCAATGCTGTCAGTCAACTGTCAACGCAAATAGTCGCAGCAGCTAGGTCAACGCGCCAAAGTCAAAGTCAACGTCTAGCCTCGGGAATAGTGCCAAAAAATGTGCATTTGAAAGATCGAAATTTTGGGAGAGTTTCAGGTCCATTTGACCTTGCGTTGACCAAAGTCAACATTGGTCAAAGCTGCTGCAGAAATCCTAGGCCGAAAACATAAAAGAGCTGCTACTAAAAGTTGCCATGTGTGGAGAGAAGAGCCTCCAAGGTCATCGAACCAATCAGATGAGGAGAGAGAAATGTGTGAGGATGAGATGAGTGAAAATGTCCTCCAACGTTGACCAATATATATCCATCAATGAGGGTGTTTGACAGAACTGCTGGGGCACAAAACCTTAAGGCTGACCTGCACATATTTTGAATAAATTCAAAATAAATGTTCTGCTCATCGGATCAAGATGATCTTTAGATCGATCTTGCACCTCTCCGAAAGAGGAGTCCAATAAAAATATTGGCATCTTCATCTGAGCATCACAACTTGGAGTTTGGACCTAGTTGTCCAAAATTAACAATCTTGCACCTCTCCAAAAGAGGAATCCAACGAAAATATGACCATCGTCATGTGAGCAGTGTAGCATGGAATTTGGACCTAGTTTCCCAAAATTAACACTGATCAACAGCTAAGATTAAAACACTGCTTGATCCACGTCACTTGGAACATTTCATCACATGTGTAAATTAATTCACTTTAATTCTTTAATTTCCCTAATTTAGACTTAGGGTCCCCATTAAAAAATTTAATTATTAGAATAACTTTTACACCAGATGAAATTTCTCCAAATGCTTTCTGGGTCTTGGAGATTTTGTGTGTCAAAGTTTCGGAGCTAGAGCACACCCGATGCCACCCCAAAATCTCAACATGTAATGCATCTTTCACCTGTATAAGCTTGTTAAGACTATGATGTGAGAAGCAAAACCAGTCTTGGCAACTTGCAGGTGCCAAATTGCCAATGTTTCAATAAATTGAAAATCATAATTTGATTGAATAACTATTATGATTCATGAATAATGACATTTGAGAATCCAATATACATATCTGAATTTAGAGTCATAGAAATTAGAATTTATGAAATAATCTTTAAAGTTTAGGTACGTTAAGGAGTTCCAACTTCGCAATTTCCTGATTATGATTATGATTTAGATCCACCTTACTTGAAAGGATTGCATGATCATTTTTAAATTCGTTCTGGTTCTGCTTGAGTTGACTCTCTATTCTCTTTGTTGTATCTTGGAGTGTCAATTTTTTCGCCATGTCTGGTCACTTTAGTCTCAAGATCTAACAATTTTTTAGTAAAATCGGCCATCGACATTAATGAAGACATTGATTGGGTATGAGGTGGAGTATACTTATCCAACGTAACCTTTTTCTTACCTTGACCCTAAATTTTTTTATTTTTATTTTTTATTAATAATAATTTTTTTTTAAAGATATATGTTATTAATTAATTTATATAATTATAATTATACAATATGACTATATAACTAATAATTATTTGATTTAATTAAATCGGCCATCGACATTAATGAAGTCATTGATTGGGTATGAGGTGGAGTATACTTATCCAACGTAACCTTTTTCTTACCTTGACCCTAAATTTTTTTTTTTTTTTTTTTATTAATAATAATTTTTTTTAAAGATATATGTTATTAATTAATTTATATAATTATAATTATACAATATGACTATATAACTAATAATTATTTGATTTAATTAATCAAACCATATATATTATGTTCATATATATATACAACGACCTGTATTATATGATTCCGGTTAATGTTATGTGTTAGGATGATTGCTAATCAAGACACGCCAGACAAGGAACACAACATTAATAGGCGGAAAAGAGTTTTAGTCGATGGACGACCTGGTGTTTGGATGACCGCTGGTCGGAATATGTGGAGACAGGGAAGACATGTAGAGAAGGGTTATGGGTGGTGGAAAAAACGAACAGACGAAGGCGGCAGATTGGAAATTGTGTGTAGAGATGCTGGCATTGAGGGCGGAAGGAAACAAGGGGTGTGTGCAGTGGGGATTGAATAGGGAACATATAACGGTGGACGCAGACTGTATGAACAGCGAATACAGTGCAGTGGTGGATATCTCTGATATTTCTGAATAAATGTATATATTATTAATAAAAATGATTGATGATTACAATGCAGGAGGCCCCATCTTTAAATAGAACCTTTGGTGGCTCTTGATGAATGGGCATGATCTTTGATCATGCCCTTGCCTAATAATTAATAATTACAGATTGATTAACTTTTACATAACAAGCTCTTGTATCATTTTGGGGCTTCGTTGATGGCCTTGACTATATCATGCCATTAGGGAGAGAGAAGCACATTGAATAGTACATCGCAAGCACAAAGAAATCAGACCACCTTTCCAACCACATCATCCCTCCCAACAACATTAAGGAAATCTGCTATTGTTCTTCTATTTTCAGAGGTTGCATAAGTACTGTGAGGAGATGAGCTATCAGATATAAAGGTTGTAGTTGCACTTGATTCATAATGAGTTTTTTGTTTCTTACTTTAATTTTGTGCAACCTCCTTTAGTTGGATGTATTTTCTTCTTTGTTCCATTGAAACATTAGGGAAAATTAATATCCTTTTGGGACCCTTTTTGTCATCACTGTCCAACACCCCACAAAGATATCTCCTCACACGGGTATATGAACCACTATAAGGTTTTCCTCCATGACAATCATGAAGGCACAAATGTTGTGTAACCAGCTCCAAAAATAGAAGAAAAGAGATATCAACGCCTTAGAAATAAGCCACTTCGAGGGGGAAACCTCCAATGCATTACATAAATGAACAAGTCTTGGATGATACAATTTACAAAACCTCCTTTCTATATATAGGAGTCCATGGGGCCATAATGTAATCCTAGTGGGGCCACATAATGTAATCCTAGTGGGGCCACAATGTAATCCTAGCCGACCTAACAATAATAATTTAAGGGCACAATAATAACAATATGGGGGTTACAAGGGTACAATAATAACAATAAGGGGGTTACACTAACAACGATAAGGGACTATACTAGTAATATAGGGACCTAACATGCCCCTCTCCTTCAAAAAAGTGTTGTCCTCAACGCTTGAGTAGCTCTGGGTGCTTCTGTATAAAATTCTCATCCTCCCATGTAGAATCTTCGGTGGGTAAGTTCTTCCACTTGATGAGATACTCTGAAATTGATCGATTCCGTAGTTGTCGAGTTCTTGTTTCCATGACCGCTTCTGGTTCCAATATGATTTTTCCTTCCTCATCGAGTTCTGGCAATATTGTTTGAACTGGAAGATTTTCTCCTATAACCTTCTTTAAGCATGAAACATGGAAAACTGGATGTACTCGCGAAGAAGCAGGAAGCTCCAATTTGTATGCCATAGTACCAATCTTTTGCGACACCTTGTAAGGACCATAGTACTTTGGCGATAATTTATTATCCTTCTTTGCTTGCTTGAGGGACATTTGTTTGTATGGTTGTAGCCGTAAAAATACCCAATCTCCTACATCAAAACTTCTCTCGCTGCGATGTTGATCTGCCTGTTGTTTCATTCGATTTTGTGCCAAATTCAGGTTATCCTTCAAGAGTTGGAGAACTTCTTGCTGATGCTCGATGTGATCTTCCACTGCTTGAACCTTCGAATTTTCTCTTAAATATGATGTGATGGATGGTGGATGATATCCATGAAGTGCCATAAATGGGGTCATTTTTGCTGCAGTATGGAAGGAAGTGTTATACCACCATTCAGCGAGAGGTAACCACTTGACCCATTGTGTTTGTTTATCAGATACAAAACAACGAAGATATCCTTCCAAACATTTATTTACTATCTCAGTTTGACCATCAGATTGAGGATGATAAGATGAGCTATGAGCGAATTGAGTACCCAAACAAGAAAATAACTCCATCCAAAAATTTCCAGTAAAAATGGGATCTCTGTCGCTCACAATAACCCTTGGGCTTCCATGTAGCTTTTGAATTCTATCCATAAATGTAGTAGTAACTGTACTTGCTTTAAATGGATGAGATAATGCACAAAAGTGTGCATACTTGGTAAGTCTATCAACTACCACCATGATGACACTCTTTCCTTCGGACTTAGGTAAACCTGTGATAAAATCCATTGAAATCTCCTCCCAACGTTGACTTAGAATGGATAAAGGTTGTAGAAGTCCCGGGGTCTTAATTGTCTCCACTTTATTCTGCTGGCAAACCAAACATTCCGCCACAAACTTTTGAATATCAGATTTAAGGCCATCCTAAAAAAATTCTTTCTTCACCCTGTGGTAAGTTTTAAAAAATCCTGAGTGTCCTCCTAAAGGAGAAGTGTGCAATTCCAGAAGAATCTTTTGTTTTAGTTGGGAATTCTTACAAAGATATAACCGATCTTTGTACCATAAGGAATCATTTTTCCAACTAAATGTATCAGATGTACTAGGATCTTGCTGCAACTTTTGAATGAGTGTCCATACATCTTTGTCCTTCTTCCATTCATCTCTTGCTTCGGTTATCCAATCTGGTTGGATAATAGAAATGGCACAAAGCAATGCTTCCACCTCTTCATTATTTCTTGAGAGTGCATCTGCAATAACATTAAGCTTTCCTTTTTTGTAGATTATTTCAAAGTCATAACCCAACATCTTTGTGACCCATTTTTGCTGCTCTTCTGAAGATAGTCTTTGTTCCAAAAAGTGTTTAAGACTATCATGATCAGCTTTTACCTTGAAGTGTCTTCCCATTAGGTAAGTTCGCCATTTCTTTAGTGCATGCATTATTGCTAACATTTCCTTCTCATAAATAGGTTTATGTAAATACTTTCCTTTGATTGGACGACTTTCAAAAGCAATGGGTCTTCCTTCCTGCATTAAAACTGCACCAATTCCATTTCCTGAGGCATCACATTCCACAATAAAGGTTTTTGTGAAGTCCGGCGTAGCTAAGACCGGTGCTAGGCACATTGCCTCTTTAAGATGTTCAAAGGCCTTAGTTGCTTCAGGAGTCCATGAAAATGCATCTTCTTCAATAATGTTGTCAGAGGTGCTGCTATTCTCCCATAATTCTTAACAAACTTGCGATAATACCCTGTTAACCCGAGAAATCCTCGCAACTGCTTTATGGTTGTGGGGACTTTCCATTCCTTAATGGCCTTAATTTTGTTAGGGTCTACCTTAACACCCTCGTGAGATACAATATGACCCAGATATTCCACCTCTTGTACTCCAAAGAAACATTTGGATGTTTTTGCATATAATTGTTTCTCCTGCAATAGTTTGAGCACCCTGTCAACATGTTCAATATGATCCTTCCAAGACCCCTCTTCTGGGGTTGGTTCCTGGTGTATATCCTCTTCTTGTTCATTTTCTTCTTCCTCTTCACAATCTATGTAAAATAATTTCTTCTCAGCACACTTATGACCTTTAGTGTATTTGCTATCACAACTATAGCAAAGCCCTTTTGCTCTTTTTCTTCCAATTGTTGTGGTTTCAACCTTGTAGGTTGTGGAAATCTAGGCGTAGCAACACTTCCTTCTTTATAGAATTGAGTGGTAGGCTTCCTTGTCGCCATAATTTTACATTCAACTTTTCTTGCCAACCCGAATGCCTTCTCCAATGAATCAGGTTCCAAAACGCGAACTTCATGTTGGATGTTATCCTTTAAAGTGCCTATGAAGAGATCAATCCTGTGTTCCTCTGGAATATCAGTTACCCTTATATTCAATTTTTGGAAGTCCTCAATGTGCTGCCTCACTAAACCCTTTTGTTTGAGATTTATCAATTGGCTAAAGAAGGTGTTGCTCTTTGTATCCTCATAATGTGCTATCATTTCCTCCGTAAAAATTGACCAAGTGACAATTTTTTTACGGGAGCCAAGCCATCGATACCATACAAATGTATTTTGTTCTAAATGTAAAGTTGCAATGCGTACCTTTTGTGTGTTTTGCACATTATGGAGATCAAAATATTGTTCCATCCGTAGTATCCATGTTACAGGATCCTTTCCATCAAACTTCCTCATATCCATTTTTGGAATATGGTGGTTCTTCCCACCAACATTCGAGTTTATGAAATCACGATTAACATTTATTTTGTTCTCATCATGAGGTTCTTCTCCTATATTTTCGCCATTAGGAATCATTTCTGGTTTTAAGCTTGTCATCAAGCCTTCCATGTATGCTTTTAGATCATTCTTCATGTTTTCTATGTTGTCTTTCATGTCATCCATCTTATCTTCCATGCCCACTTCCATGCCATCCATCTTAGCTTCCATGCCATTCATCTTAGCTTCCACGCCATCCATCTTAGCTTGCACACCATCCATTTTAGCTTCAACGCCTTTCTTCAAACCTTCCATCTTTACTTCCACGCCATCCATCTTAGCTTCCATGCCTTTCTTCAAACCATCCATCTTCACTTCCACACCTTTCTTCAAAACTTCCATTTCATTTTTTGCTGCTCTTTGCGAGAGTGAAATTTGTTGCACTTGTTCTTGTAATTTTGATAGATCATGTTGCAATTCTTCATCTTCATGAGTCATGGTAGAGCCTTCTGAAGGCTTGAAGGGTGTTGAATTCTTTTTAGGGGCCATTTTAGAATCCAATATTGATATCTATTCTACAAGATGCCCTTGGAATCAATTCAACTTGATTCTTCAAACAAGACTTATGCAATTCGGAAAAAAAATACACACCTTTTACTAGCTTTTAGGAGCTCGATATTGAAATTGAATTATATCTGTAGTTGAAAATCTTCGATATCTGAAATTCAGCCCTGTAGTAGATCTCTGAAGCTTCTTTCAAATGCCACAGGTCTGACCTGATTTGGATTCTCCAAGACAAATTTGTGTCCAATCTCCCACAATGACCTAATTCTGGACTGGTTCAGTAGAGAGAACTTGTACGACTTGCCACGTGTCACTGTTTTGTCCTTTGTCTCTGAAATTGATAGCTCAGAAACTTCAGTCTGTGTACTTGCGACCACTTTTTACGGCACTTAAATCCAATGCCCAGAGAGAGAGTTATTGAAGTTTTCCCACGATCACCTCTTTGAGATGCAATTCAGGAGCCTGAAAAAGCACTACCTTCCACAGATCATATCTCCAAAAATATTGCGAACCAAGTTCTGAAATTTTTTTGACGAATTTCCTCAGGATTTCAGCTTCGCACCATATGAATTTCAGACTCTGACCCTTCGTACAAAAAAATTTATAGCGCAAATGCCACGATGACCGGTTTATGAGCCTGAAAAAATACCTAACTTCCACAGATGATATCTCCTCAAATATTGCGAACCAAGATCTGAAATATTTAGACAACCTTCCTCAAGATTTCAGCTTCGCATCCTAAAAATTTCAGCTTCTGAAGCTTCGTAGAAAAAAAGTTATAGCGAAAATTCCACGATGACCTGTTTGGAGCAGCGAAACCCTAGAATCCCAAAGCTCTGAAACCAAATGTTGTGTAACCAGCTCCAAAGAGAGAAGAAAAGAGATATTCACGCCTTATAAATG